>DWJK01000584.1:0-21149 GCA_018248815.1 Croniades pieria auraria
AGGAGTGTAGTACACTCTCACGTTTCACCAGTTACGTTTAAGTCCCATGGAATAGGTGGTGAGCCTATTGCCATACATAGGTGGTGAGCCTATTGCCATACATAGGTGGTGAGACTATTGCCATACACCGGGCACAATTCCAGACTCCGAGTCGCTACTAGAAATTCTAAATTAGAAAAATCCAATAGCACTTGACCTGGGATTTGAACCCAGTACCTCCCGATCGGCAGTCGCGCTTGCAACCATTCAACCAATGATATTTGTCAATATTTGTAATGTTATCTCTTCTCTAAATATCGACTGTTGGAAAATACCAGTAGCCATTAAGTTTGTTCTCTATTCTTTCGTTGAAACGCAACGAAGAATTAAGACACAAGTGTATATATTTTTATGTTGATATAAAGAAGCTTATTTTCCATTTATTCATCATTTTTTATATTCTTCTGTTGGTCTTCGACTGCCCCTAATTGGAAACTAAGCTTCAGTTATAAATAGACTGGGTGAATTGGCGTAAACTAGAAGAAGCCTAGATCCAAACTAAGCTTACCTTTTCCCATCTCTGTTATCTACGATGCTGCGATCTGGTATTCGAAATATAGTGTCACACCTGGTTTAATGCGACTTTCTGGTATACTGATCAATGAAAAAATCTAAATTGGTCAAAGTTTATTACATGGAAGTTATGCCAATGTAGACTTTGGTTCATTGAACTTTGTAAACTCGTAAACGAATACTGAAATATCATACAACAGCTGTCCCAGTCATAAAAATAATGTCCTTAATCAGGACAATTGCAATAAAATTGCACTAACGCCGTGGAACGATATTTTATCTTTATGTAAGTTTTCTAAAAGATGTTTTAACATTCGTAGTTAAAACAGTTGTATTTATCGCGAACTAATTATGCAGTCCTGACGCCTGCGTCGTCGCTTCTCTCTAATTAGAGCTTTCAGCTCTGTAAATGGAAAAAGCTTTGACACTGCTTTATCTTTACTGGTAAAATATGCGAGTGCTTCTTCTCTCTTCTCTTCTCTGTCTACCTCTTCAAGGATTAAAGGCGTGATGTTACGTTACTGTTTTATCTTATTTTCATCTATTTATTTAGGGTGAGTAACCAGCAATCAGTTGTGCAATGATCATCATTATCATCATGCACGGTTTTATCTTTTTACTGTGGACTCTGACCGACACTGAGAATGAAAATGGTTAAAACTATATAACACTGACCAACGCGTGGTTGGCAGAATTCACACGCCTGGAAAACGGTGACTAGTTTAAGTGATTATTACAAATTATGAACCACTGTCTATGTACCCCTTTAACACATTTGATGTACATAATGTTCAGGGACATTTAACGTCTTTAGAATTGGAAAAGGGGAGGACACGCGCAATCTACCTACCCATTGGAGTGCAATGGTAATCATGTTGGTTTACCATGCAGAAGATTCCCGTGGTGCGAATTCTGGCTGGACAGGTAAATAAACGTTGGATAATGGTATATATATATATATATATATATATATAACTCGGCTGATGTTTTTTAAAGAATACCATCATTATTTTATACAAACCATTATTAAATAACACGCCAATTTCACAAACAAAATCGTTGTTTATCTACCAATATTCATAACTAACAGCCAATATTAAAAATCCAGCCAAGCATACATATACATATATTGTTAAATACTAGAATTATACAATAACTCGAGCGTAATAATGAAAAAGAATTCATTTCATACATAATTACTTAGCACGGCCTACACGCAAGTGTGTATTTAGAATACCTTATACAGTTTTCTAATTGTCACAATAATACAATTTATTAAGTAGACTCTACACACAGATAATGCTTAAGGCAACACTGAATCATAATAAAGTAAATAATAAGCGCAAGAACGGAACGGAACAGAAATATTACGGACATTAAAGAACAAACCGGCACTGTAACAAGTCGGTTTCGACAACAGACAAATCCTCACGTACGCCGAGCGCCGAGTCGCTGAACTTAATTATAACAGGGATCATAAAGTCTCACAACAAACACTAAATTTAATAATCACCGTGGCGCCGAACGCTCCCTGGCACCAGAGAAAAAAAAACAAACGTTACGGAGAAACAACGATGACTGGCGCCCATCTTATCGCCGGCACGTGGGCTGTCTACCTTTCCCTTTGACTTTTTATTCCTAGAACACATTCTCGGCTGCCACAGGATACCACTGTTTATCTTCTCCTTTACAAACATTTAAAAACAAATTGTGCTATATACTTTGATTTTACATTTCCTTGCTTTGTTTAATCATTTCGATATATCGACTCGAATAAGAAAATATTTCTTTGATGGTCCCGACAGAGGTATAAGAGTAAAATCGTCAATGCTTGCACCTGTGAATGGTTAAAATATTCGACCTTTTTATGTAATTTATACGCTCAACATCAATAATGGTGAATGTTTATGGTAAAACCAACATGTCTGTCAATCAAGCCTGTTTTGGTGCTACTCTACTAAAGAAAACTGCCTTTTGTAGAGGCTATGGTAACGGCCTCCAAATACCTTTTTTATTACTGATAAAATTAATGTCAGTAGTAATGTTTGATTTATCGATACTTACTGTTATTACTATCATTCGACTGTTATTATAATAGTAAAATAGTTCTACTTCCATAACAGTTTATGTAGCCGACATAAAATCAAGGATCCGTTTTTACTTTAATTAAATGCGGACGGCTTGTATATTTTCCCCGTGTGTATACGTGTCTACATAGAGATACATAGGTTGTAACAGAGATAAAATGATCTGGCTAATAACGCAAAATTATGTAACGGATAGTACCACTTCAGAGATAGCGACTTCACGCACCGGTCGGATAAATCGTTGCGCACTGCGATCGTCTGCTCACTCTCTTTACTCTAGTGTTTTAATAATACTAATAATCCAATATTTTATTCAATATTTTTACTTATAATTTCGAACAATTATACTTCATTTTTTAGGTGAGTGAAAAAATACTAATACATGTTTAGTTGAATAAATCAAATATCGAAATATAATAAGTCGAGCGTGTGAAAAAAAAACTGTCCACTTTGTACGATTGTCACACAGCCAATTCACAATGCGTAAGATTAATAAGAAGTGTTATCGAAATTATATTGCCATTTAAACTACCAATGTTATTGTTATAAATTAACTTTATCTTGTAACATTTACTTGACAGTGGTAATTAACATTGTTAATCATATTTAAAATAATGATTATATTAAGATAACAGTGATTTTTTATTTAATTTCAGGTCCATTATAATGAAATTACACCGGAGGCGCATAACAACAGCATTATCAAGTTCAAAATATAAGCATACGTATGAGCATTATATATAGATCGCTTCGTCTCATAAATAGTAACATCCGGATAAAACTTGGTAGTATGGTAATTCCGTAGCGAAGCGAAGATTGAGGGGCGGCATCAAGAGTAATAAGATGCGTGCTAGCGGCTGCCGAGTGCTCAGAAAGATGGATATATGGTGTTCCATTTTCAAACTACTACTGTTCCAAATGATTATGGCACAATGCGGCGCTAAGTTTATGCCTTTAGTGAACGCGCCGGTGGAATACGTGGACGACGAGCTTGGCGATAGAGTCCAGGAAGATATCAGCAACCTCATACATACTGGTGAGTACATCTTTACCATGTCTTAAGAACATTTTGTTTTAATTAATGTAGGTACATACGTATGAACATATGTTCGAGATTTAATACATCGTTTAGCGGCAACGTGTGCTTAATTAATTTAACGTTTTTAAACAAAAAGGCATCGTGAAAAAGGCGGCAATTTGGTACAGCGTAAACAATTAAAAATGACGGTTTGAAAGATAAATTTTAATGTTAAATTTACGATCTCGTAAACCTAATCTTGTAAGTTGTTTTGTGGTTGTCACAAGGCTTGAAATGCTGATAATTGGATTCGAGTCTCGTGTGACGGCCCGAGATTGCCTTTGAAGGATTATCTTAGGCATGTGTCAGTAAATTTTTGACGGCGACGGAGTTGGGTCTGGCCCCATCTGCCTTTACGTTAAACAGCTCAGGAATAACTTAGGGTTATTATTATTTTTATAAGCCATAAACAAGTTGATTTAATAAACAACACTGAACGCTTTACGAATATGAATGGTTCATTGCATATACGAGTATGTATTTCATGAACATGTTATGTCGAAAGTAAAATCATGTTCTACAGAGGAAGTATGCATGAGCACGATGATATAGTAACACACTGAGGCAAGTTCCCTTATGGGCTTGTTTAAATCAGTATACGGTTAAATTCACAATATTTTTAACCGAGAGTTAAACGAGGCTAATAAGGATAAACAATGACCAAATTTTTAATTCGCCTTTAAATTACTGTTTGTTAGAGAATGAAATATCGATACATCGTTAATAAAATCAGACCTTATGTTATTAAACCTGAAACTACTTTGTAACAATGTGTCAGCTTAAAGTATGTTTGCAAGTCAGTTGTATAATGCACTTAAATATGCAATGAATGGTGCATCTTACTACCTGTGACGAAGGCATCAGATACGTGCGTTTCGTATCATGTATTAAAAGGTTCACTCCACAATACGTTTGATCGCGAATTACCAGAAATTGCGTTTATATTTCATAATATTATCACATTTTATATTGAATCTACATTTGTATTAACAGATTTGTCAACTTTATTATAGTTTTAACCATTGTCTTAATATTTTATTGCCGTCATCATCTTTTTATTCTCATCATCATTATCGTCATCATCTTCTTACTTCCGTTCTCTTCTGGGCACAGGTTTTCTCTAACGAGCACCAACGCTCCTTGCCCTTGACTTGATATAATAAATCCTAATAAATAGGTTGTCTGAGCTAGTTATGTTTTATCATTTTTATTTATCTGCGTTCATTCAGAACAAAAACCGCATCGGCGGAACAACGCCATACATTTCAATCAACGCTTTTTTAATTGAGGTTAGTGAGCGACTCTTGAAGGTTAAACAAATACTTGTTTAAATTTAATTTAGCATGCAGGTTCGCCGTTATCAGGTAAGTGTGCGATAATTACCAAAAACTTATCACTGGAAAGTGCAAAGTATAACGATCTGTAATGCTTATCTAATAAACTCAATATTTACGGAGCGAATCTTATCTCGGTTGTGGCAGAAGGTGCAAATCTTGGTTACGTTGTGACGACTCGTGTGACGTAGCGTTATCACTTGTCATGCACGGATACAGCAGATTACTATCTGTTCTCGTAATAATAGGGATCAATGATAGCTGTAACATAGTGAGTATCACACAGAAGTGGTTTGCAGAAATTTGTTGTACGGCCGTTGCGTTATTGGTTTGTTTTTTTTAATTTGTGCTGTCATTTGTTGTTTTTTTTATTATTCTGCTATGCTATTACTATTCAAAATATATGATGGATATAAAACAAGTTTTTTTTTCAAAAGATGTTGGGCAAAAATCTCCCAGGGAAGTCCTATGACCAGCAATGGAGTTAGACCGGCTGATGATATGTGAAGTTGTTTTACTTTAAGTACTATAGACGAATCTATGTATTATTTTATTGTTGATAGTGCCTACTGTTGGTCTTCGAAGCCATTAACCTCTGAACAGCTAAGAAAGCTACTAGGGACCAGGTTACTTCTGTGACCCAGGGCACTGCCTATTAAACATGTTAATGAGTAACAGTTAACTAGAATAGGGCGTTGTTAGGATAAATACGGACTATTAAATAATACATTTCCAATGCGAAGATGAAGTATACAGTTTTTTTTAACATTCACTTGTCTATTTGGAAATTAAAATTCTAAAATCTAAAATTTAAAAAATGTATTACATTTTAAAGAGAGATCTGTGTATTGTTTACTGAAGGCAATCTCCAAACAAAATTGAGAAGGATCTAAATAGTCACTTTACTCAACGTTTACACAGAGTACAATAGAAGTGACAAACAGGAAGTGATATTTTCAAACTGTAACAGTGATTACGACGTTTCATTCACAAAACAAATAAATCGTTACGCATCGTGTTATTTTGCTCTGAAAGCTTTATAACATTTGCACTGTCCGTACTACACATAATACCTTAGTTTTACATACTCAGATTACGTTCAATTAAAGATGATGTAACTAACTTTATCGCCACACATAAAATTAGGTTTTTCGCCTAGCAACGTCGGGTACGTTACCAACGTAACACATTAATATCCGGCTGTAAGCTGGCAACGAGGAAAATTCATTATTTTACTAATTGCTATCTAAAATATTTATCGTAATTCATTTCGAGATGAGATTTCTATTTTGTGAATTGAAATATGTTACGACCAAATGTATACCACGTGTGTTGTCGTTAACATAAAAACTTACATTGATGGTTGAGTGATGACAAAAAATCTCTTTTCATACAAAAAATCTTGTACAAAAATATTTTACGTTCATGCAACTCGTAAAATATGCATAGTTTTAAATCACGCCGCTAATTATGGTATTATTATCTTAAGGCTTGCGAAGACAACAAAATATACATGCAACAGATTCGTAAAAACTTTGAACATTGTTTTTTAAACAACGCTAAATAAAAATCGTGCGAGCTGTCGTTAAAGACGTTAACGATACAAATATTTGTTGCACGTTACAGTCGGTAGCACCCGAATAGGATAAAATACGGTCGTATATTCAGC
Source organism: Croniades pieria auraria (assembly GCA_018248815.1). Taxonomy (NCBI): domain Eukaryota; kingdom Metazoa; phylum Arthropoda; class Insecta; order Lepidoptera; family Hesperiidae; genus Croniades; species Croniades pieria. The sequence goes on from DWJK01000584.1 coordinate 6,721, forward strand.
TGAGAGCGTTTAAAATGTGTTTGTGCCGTGTGTTTTTGTCCGGACGTCACCCACGCGAGGCGCTGAGGTCGGCGCTCCGATGACTTGAGCCTGTCCCGCAGGGGGCGGGCACCCAGGGTAATAGACAATAATTGCCGCCAAGCCCCCGCTAAAAGAATCCGCTCGCAAGCGCACGTCTAGACAGCCCACGCGCTGATGGCAACACAAAAACATCGCCTCATTATTCCGTTCCGATTCAATCAACGTATACATTTTAATAAAAAGCAATGTGTGTTATTGTGTTAAAAATATTCTATTCAACAATACAAATGATGAATGATATTTTATTGTGCCAATGTTTATGATGAATTGTTGTTAATTATCCTCGTATCAAGTCGTATTTTACAACTTTCGGGAGCCATTGTTATTTTTATCAAATTGCTAGCTTCGATTAGAATTTAGACTTCCGCTCGCGAAGTCCTGGGTTGAAATACCGACATGTGTTCTTGTAACTAAATACTATTCTATCACTTAGGTACTATAATCGCTATGAAGTCATCCGAAATCGAAATCTATTTTCAAAACACTTTACCTTATAAATATAGAAAAAGATTAAATATATGCATAAATATATATGTGTAACAACTTATTCTACGGTACATTGGAAACAATTTTAAATAATAGAACTAACCAAAAAAAAAACTAAAAATATTTAAAAAGTAACGCTTTACACGGGATTGTGATTATGAAATCACTCACTCACTCAAGGATTTACTAAGATATAGATTTAATAGAAGATATAAAAAGAAAATATAAAAATTCGAGACGCTTCTATATCTAACAGAAAATTAAATCGGAGACTATTTGTAGGCAACTGGAAGTATCTCAAGGAAATTCCCGGTAGAAGTTTGAAGTTTAGGTTTGAGTCCGGTCTATGGCAATAGGCTCGCTCCTATTCCATGGGACATATTATAACATAACTGGTACAACGTGGGAGTGCTGCTGCTCGTCCTACCGCTTCTGGGAAATACAGGCGTAATGTTATGTTATGTAAAAATAGATCTTTATCTATTAGAGACCGGGGAAATAGTGGCTATAAGTAATACATGTGTGGCCTCACCAGTAATCAAGTGTCAAGTGTCTATGCGGCGCGCGCGCTGAGCCAGCATGAGTATTTCATAGGAAATTGCTCACATGATGACTGATAAAACATTACTGAGCCCAGAGTTATTGTACATCCACATTTATCACATTGATATTCGTGGAACTGAACTTTATTCCTACTTTTTATTAATAGTGTGGTGATTATAAAGAAAATAGTTTTTTGAACTTTATATAAGCCCAAAAATATGCACGAAACGGTTTCTTTCCGTTTTCATCATTTCGTGCATTAAACGGAATTGAGATACACGAAAGATTTACTCGTGCAACTATTCAAACTGTTTGAATTTCATATTTAGAATAGCTGCTTGACAGGTTGCAAGCTTTCTGTGTGTCAAATAGACGTCAAAATCAAATAGGGTATATTAAAATTGACGATATAACTGTCAAAACTTGAATGTATTTGAAAACTGAGAACAAGACTTTTTTAAGTATTATAATTTCACTTTTATACTTTATATTTTTTCGTTTTTTTTATACGTTCTATTTTGTGCACACTATGTAATACCTAAATAAGGATATTTAGCAAAATGCACAAATGCTAAAAATTAAATTAAAATAATAAATTATGTGTTGATAATTAATACGCGCGTCTCGCTATTGACTTATATGTACTGACCCTTAATCGCCTCTCCCACAGCCAGTTAGTTGCACAACGCATTAACGCAACCACGCAATCCGACCAGCCGACTCGTGTGATAGTGGCCTTAATAGTCTATTTTCCGGATAATTAAGAAAACATGTTGACAACACTGCTTGCTATTACGGGTCTAACTCAACTAAGGAAATATCTATAAATTTATTAAGTTGATAGATTTGAAAATTTTACTCAGTTACACTTTTCGTTTCCAACATTCAAAGTAGCAAAAGAAAAAAGATAAAAGACAGCCTATAAATAGATAATGACAGCCAAATTGATTATTCGAAGCCAGATCAAAATATCCACAAATAGTGATCAAACCAAGTACATATTGTGTTTTCTTGGCAAGCTTAGGTAAGATGTCACATTGTGAGTCGTGTCAGATACTTCGTTGCCATGCATGTCAGAAGAAGCATACTAAAAATACGCTATTTTTCTTCAGACCGCAGTAAGCATTGTTTTTGAAAAAGTAAACAGAAAAAAAAAATTCTGAATAGCAATGCAAACTAAGAATCTTATATTATTATTATATATTATTATTATTAAACAATGTTTGATACCCACTATTGATCGCTTTTAATTTTATTTTACGTAGAAAAAAAATATTAAAATTTAGATTTCAACGGTTGTTCACATTAACAATTATTTGTTCGAAATAGTCTGAATAACATGTTTGACAAGTGAAACATTTTCCTAAAAAAATTAAATTGGCTAATAAATGACCTATGACAATTTTTTTAATAAATAATACGATACCGCTACAGTTTAAGTAATAATTTGCATAGATAAAATTAATTATATTCCAGTTGGATATTCAGAATCTAGAGAGTATATAAAATTTGAATATTGTCGCTATATTTGTTTTGGAAAAAAAATTAGAGTTCACTCAAATAATCAGTTGTTATCAGAATTTCTTATGTAATGACTTGCTGGTTTTGCTGGCGCCACGTACAGGGCACGGGGCACGACATTGACCTCTGTAGGCGCTGATCTAACATTCTCCGAGACTGTTTTGATAATTTAGTACATTATTAGATGATAGGGCAACACGACTGCCAATTATGTTATCTTTATATGAATCGTTACAACATTTTTTTGTCCCTTTACTGGAAACAATTCCTTTAAGGGCGTCTTCAGAGAACTTGACCTTACGGCAACCAATGCGACGCGAGTCGGTGGAAGAACAAATTTGTAGATAACCAATTTGTTATTACTTTTCGTTCCAAATGATCCTCTTCAATAAATTTGATTGACTGATATTGTAAAGTTAAAGCCGAGACCAAAAGTGTAGCGTGCCCACCGAACCACGGAAATGTTCAAGGAGATTCGCGTCTAGAAGTTTACCATCTATCAAATCGTTTGCTATCTGCAGCGGCGTCAAGGTCGCGAGTGTTTCAATGAGTTTAAAACTGAACGTTGCATTGCGTTGATAAGCGTTTAGTTATTGCAAATTTATATAAAAGTTTTTCTTTTTTCTTATCTTGTCGCATGTTTGCTTCTTGTATTTATCATGCACGTGTGGTAAAATAATATTTACGAAAAAAGAATAAAGTCAAAACGAAAATTTGAATTGACAACTTACTTAAAATAGATTTATTAATTAATTGTCTTAAGAAGTTATTCATGTAAATAAATATTTGAATACCATCTCAACAATAATTTGATAATCGACACAAAGTTTGTGACAAGTAATGTAGGTACTAAATTAATAAGACAATTTCTTTTTTATTTATTTCCCTCTCAATTTTAATTTCTTTTAATTTTTAATTCTAAATTATATATAAAATATTAAGCAAATAAACTTTTATTTTCTAAACACCATGACGACTATCAAATAGAAATTTAGATTTTTTTTTTTAAAACACATTGTTATGATAAATGCGTCTTATTTTTATACATTTGTTAAAAAACGAGACCGTTAAGAAGTACAATCTATTAAAATGAATAAAAAATGAAAGCCCTTATACATGGATCTGATTTAAAAAATAACTAAAAATCATCTGTCACCTGTACATGACCCTCTCGTATGGAACATTTAAAATTGCCTACTAGTGTCAGATTACCGAGATAGTTCGATGACTTGCGTCATCAATAAAAACCACGCGCCAAGCCCGAAAGCCATTGGTTTATTTACTATACTGTATTATGTTTTGATAATTACCGTTTTCCTAGAATCCGCTGTCATCTATAAATTTATTATTAAAACTGAATGAAATTTTAAAATTTTTACCCACCATGCATATAAACGTCAGCATTACCGATTATAACATACCTATTAGATTAATATCATTTGATCGCACAAAAACAGCCGAAACTAAGCCAAGATTTCGTAATAACGTAGTGCGTTACGAATTCCTTACATTTAGGTTATTGAACTGTACAAGACTTTTTATTCTTATCATTTTGCTTTTCTTTTTAATTGTTCGCTGTAACCTGATCCAATTACTTTTTTATTTCTATACATAAATAAATACTTCTATTATCTAAAAGTGTTATTTAAGGTGACAGCTCTGAGAATTAATTTCAGACGGTTCCTGAATAATTTTGGCTGGTTTATATCTATTAAGTTTTGTTTTTTTTTCAACCCATATAGTTTTATAACTATTCTTTTAAAAATAATGTCATGCACTACTCTGAATGTATTATACAAGATATGAATGGATATATGTATACTCAATGGTATTTTATTTGCTAGGTATCTACTCTCATAAGGACCTGGACACGTCGCAAGTAGAGGTCGTGACACCAGTGAAAGTGACACGCGAGGGCGAGTACGTGTCGCACGCAGTGGAGCACGCGCATCCGCACGGGCACGCACGGGCGCGCCGTGACTTACACGCCACCAAGCACGAGATGTCGCACGAAGTGCATTATAACCTGACAGTCGGCGGACGAGACCTCAGGCTGGACCTTAGGTATGTATAGCAGTGTTATTTAAATTTACGCCATTATTTTATATCAATCTAGTAAGTAAAATCTATTTTCTCAATGTGCTCTATAAATCAGACGTTTATCTTATGGAATATTACAGAACAAACTGGGTGTTTTTAAATTCAATCTTTCTAATTAGAATTTCAACGTAATAATATAAATAGCTATTTTTATATTATATGTGTGCATCCCTTTTTACATCCCATTGGTGAACACCGATGACTTCCGCAGCAGAACTGATGCTTCAGTATTAAGCTTAATATAGCTATACTGGCCAGAAAGAATTGCCGGTTAGTCGCAGAGTTACTGTGCAATTCTTCTATCGGATATTTTTAAATCCTCTTTAATCGATCCGATGTGGTTTAAAGAATGTTACCTGACGATAACGAAGTGTGCAAACGCTTGTGAGAATTAGCCACTAACGGTCACCCATCCGCCAAATTGCCAACCGCACCTGTTAACTAACATTACAGAATGCTTGCAACGCTTGCTTGCTTTTCCGAGTACAATTGCGTTTGGCTACAAGTGCTTAAAAGCCCACGTATTGTATATTCGTACATATCTATAGATACAATAATACAATACAATACAATACATACATTTTATTGTATACCATATAAAAATACAAAGTACGGAATAACGAAATTCGGTAAAAACAAAAGGCGGTCTTATCGCTAAACGAGTAATCTCTTCCAGACAACGTTTATTGGAAGCGGCTTATTTAAAAAAGAAAAGAAAGTGGGCGGGGCATACGAAAATTGTAGCGTAACACATTCGCAAAATCATATCAAAGAATGAGGCAATGTAGCTGAAGACGAGTTACAGAGACAAGATACATTGTCTTTAACAATATTTCATTAATAATGTCATACTTGAACTTCACGATATGAATTTTGACAAATGTAACAGTGCCTAATAGATATTGGTACGATAATATTATCCGGTTCATTAGCACGCCCAGATTTCCCGTGCGCTGATAAATTAACACAGACATGAATAGCGACTCGTAACACATAATCTACGAGAGCGAGAGTAACAACTGTATTATGTTGGCATATAAAAAGATACCGTGGTTTAAGATTTCAAATATTTCATAACAATTATGTCGACATATGTACATACATTGCTTTTTTACTTTCGTCATTTAGAATCCCTCATTGAACGTACACTATTGAGAATAGGACGTATTAAAATGTCCAAATATGAATTGAGATGCAGACACTAATGTATTTTTTTTTAAATTGAGTAATATATTGGCACAATGTTATTTATTTTTAAATTGACTAATATTTTGGCACAATATTTATAATATTTTATGTTGAATTCGTAACAATTATGACGATAAGGACACCAAGGGCAGAGCGCTGTTGCGTTAATATGAGAAACCGTTCATTAACGAAATGTAGCACTGGGAAATTGCAAACACACATTTAGACATTGATGTGAATAGTAAAATTGAGATAAATGTATTACGCAACATGAAATGCAAACGTATGCTGTTTTCTGTTATCGGTCTGACGACTCTCCGCGCTGACACACTTCATCCTCCACCTAGCGCTGGTCGACCTTCTCGAGTATTTGCACTTATTCTCACGTTTCTATTTAAAACACTGTTCACTTTGCTTTTATGTTCCTTAAGTTGTCTCTATCAACAATATGCTCACTAGAAATAAACATAAACATCGTATCTTTGTCATTAAACGACTAGACAAAAATTAGACCAAAGAAAAGACGTACGACTAGATTCTAACAAATATATTTTATAATTACTATTTTTTGTTAATAGTATACTTATTTAAAAGTAACGTCTCAAAGTAAACAAATGTCATAAAACCAAAGAATTCATGGCAAAGTTTAGATAATATTAAATTATTTCAGTTGAATGGTGAATCGATTTGGATAAATTTAGAAATCTATAGGTTCTTTACTTAATTCCATTCAGGTCCATTAAAACGGGTTTTAGAAATATTAAATTTCGTTCTGGTCATCACCACACGACGGTCCAAAGAATTATGTACAATGTTTGTTAAGGACATCACCCGCTGTCCGATAAAATGCAGGAAAGTAAATTTTTCTATTTAAAACCGCGATACCGTCTATTGATATGGAAAATTTTAAACAGTGTTTAAATGATTAAATCTTAATGTACATATATAATACATTTAATAAAAATGTGTACAATGCGTATTCATAGCTGTGAAAATCACTAATGATGCTCCAACTTTCTTTAATCTCAATATTTCAAATATACTCGTACATAAGCCACCATAAGCACTGCACTAAAACTACATATACTAATATGTAGCTATGATTATTATGTATAATTTATCATTTCAATTAAAGTTTTTTTGCGACGAGCTCATTCGTTAACCTTTGTGGGCGTATGATTAATCAAAAGAAACGCCGAGAGTTACAAATGAATAGGAAGTTATTCGGTTATAAAAAATATAAATATATATGGCCAGATCCACTTATACTCGAATTATAAAAATATCAATTTAAAATGTACCTCACAAATCATAAAGACAACTTGATGAACACAAGAACTAAGTGAGTATAGTGTTCATAAGGGCAACATAGTAACATAGGAATAAAGTGAACATAGTGTTAATAAAGACAACTTAAGGAACATGAGAATAAAGTGAACATAATGTACAATGGACAACTTAAGGAACAAAAATTAAATGAACGTAGTGTTCATAGAGATAACTTAAGGAACAAGAATAAAATGTACATAGTATTCATAGAGATAATTTAAGGAACATGAGAATAAAGTCAACATAATGTACATAAAGACAACTTAAGAAACAAGAATAAAGTGACCGTAGTTTTTATAGAGATAGCTTAAGGAACAAGAATAAAGTGAACATAGTATTAATAGAGATAATTTAAGGAACATAGGAATAAAGTGGACATAGTGTTCATAAAGACAACTTTAGGAACAAGAATAAAGTGAATATAGTATTCATAGAGACAATTTAAGGAGCATAAAGTGATCATAGTGTTTATAGAGACTACTTAAGGAAACTAGTTTATGGCCTAGAGTTATTACGTCAGTGTCCAAACGATATTAGTAATAAAATTGACTGTATGTGACCAATGTGTTAAATTACGATCTCTTCTGTTTCTGGTAGGAAACCAAAAGTACAATAATAAAGGACTTTTCCCTAACGATGGATGCGTAACTAAATCTGAAATTAAATTTTTGTGTTTATTTTATTTAATGTTTTATGTTTAGACTTTTTGTTTCATATAACATGGTATCTAATGTGTTAAAAACTGTATTTAGCCCCTAGCGATGAACCGAGTTGTTCGTCATTTTATAATAATGGCTGAAGCATGAATGATTGTGGTGAATTATCTGAATATTAAATGGAACGTATCGACCCTGTGGAGTTAATTAAAATATTGTTCAGTATTTGTTTTGGATACTAGATGATATTAACTTCAGACATGTTGTTGGCTATGCGCCTAATACACCACACACTACTTACTGGAGAGCAGTGTAATAAATTTTTCGCGCTATTTCCGTATAACGTTTTTTTTCTCTCACAGAACTCTTACCGCGCAGTCGCAGTATACTTCGTCTGGAACCGCGAATTACCGAATGTATTAGCATTGTAGGATAAGATTAAATTTATTGCTGTTGGTCTGTTGCGGGAAAAACTGCTCTTCACTCGTATATAGTATAGAGATGTCGTCAAAGACTTTTCGAGTGAGTGATTCGATTTAATTTTGGACGGGGAAATGTTGCGTAAAAAAATTGCTTTTTATACTAATAATATAAATGTTGTTATAAAAATTATGGATAGTATTGAATTTCATTTGGCGGAAATACATTTTATGTAAAATATAATATTTTATCCAAACATCATTCTATCATCATCCTAAACCGCAGCATCCTTAGGTTTAATATATTCTTATAGATAATAGCGAACTATTGTCATAAAGATAGGCAAAGACTTTTTTTTTCTACTATTTAATAACTACTCTTTGATATAGGTGTAGTCTGTCATTAAAACTATTAGATGCCTATGCACTCAATAAGCGTGTACGGGACACGTATAGTTCTTGAGATTTATGTACATACTTCCTCCAGCACGGAACCAATTTACGCCATTTTTTATCCTGTACACATAATGTATTGATTTAACTCACCTATACTTTTGCGAGATACCTCAAAGAGTTACGGACCTAGCCGAGGTCCTTCTTCATGATCTTCCACGAATCGCAGCAAGAATGTTACAAAAACTGGTGAAAACACACGAGAGTTAAATACCTACGGGAGTAGAATACATAACTTATTCGTGTATTTACAGCCATTACTAACTAACCCACATCGCCTCGACAATAAATGAAATACACCATTATATTCATAAACAAATTGAGAGACAGGAACTTTAAAAAAACACTGCTAAAATCAATAAATATTACGTCACTAAAAGCCTGTAATCATGCCAATTACCCGAAGTTAGGTTAGCGTTTAGTTTATCTTAAGTTAGATATAATGAATTCCAAATGTGGAGCCAGAACAGCATTCTTGCTGTCGCTAATGCAATAATAAATGAAAAGATACTATCTACATTATCTGCCGTTCGGGCCGAGTGAGTGCCGGCGCCTGTAATAACTGCGTGTTTGAATGTTAACATTTAATTTGAATTTTTGACGTTGCTCAATTCTCAAAACCCGGTCATTAAGGTTGGGCCTCGATTATTCTCTGTAAATAGGTCGAACCGTCGAACACCCACAGCGGCCGGGGCGCGTTCATATGCAATTTACCACAATGCAACGATGCACACACAAATGATTAATTAACACACGTATCACAGTCCTCTTAAATGTGTTGGGTACATTTTGTTTTTATTTTGCTTCATAACGTTTCGTTTTTATTATTTTTGATATCGTTATTAGGTCGGTCCTGATCAAAGTAAAAAATAATTCTCACCCATGGCCGCTATGACTATTCATAAGAGAGGTAACACACCTATATAAAGTTAGGACTGGGAAGGCATGAAATTGACGACAAATGACTTAACATAAAGTTAACAATTTTTTTCTTAAATTTTAAACTAAGAATGTTGATTAATTGTTGATAACTAAAATATTTAAAGAGGCAGTGGTGAATGGATCAGTCTGACAAATTATGATTTACACCATAAACCGGTTCAGAGGATTCGTACATACATACGTATTCCTTACTTCCGTGCCTATAACAGCTGTTCTTTAACATTTATCTGTAAAATTATATTACAGCCCATAAATTGATAAATAAGTAAAAAAAAAACTATTTGCGTAAAAAGGAGATTGGGCTGAAACTGAAGAATTTCAAAAATAACGTTTGACATCAAAGGAAATCCGCTGTAACACAATTCGGACAATTGGGTCAGTTGAATTTCATTTAGAAATATTTTAAAATATGTAAATACCTCGAACTGTTTTCAATTTACAAACGATTGGTTGTTCTATTGAGAATTACAGCTTTCCTTGGTTCCAATGCAAAATCATATTAAATTTCTCAGACCATAGACCCATTAATCTAATAGAATAAGCTGGCAACACTTAAACGCCGTACAAATCGACACGCATTTAGAGTAATTCATACATTCGTACATTACGCGCCGGCGTGTCGATGAGTGCAGCGGATCAAAGAGGGCGCACCGCGGAAGTACGACGGCTTTTCGCTTGCAATTGCTTCTCGGAAACCCCGCTATCACTCGCACTCGTGTGAACAGCACGCACACCACTACCGAGAAACTGTTCGTGCACTTTTTTACGCATTCAATATCAAATATGACACACACCATTAATAAACATGCGACACACTTACCGCACGGAATGTGGAAGCCCACAAAAAATTGTAGATGTGCTTAAATGTCATTAATGTTATGACACTTGCACACCAACCGTGAGCTCGTTTAGCGGCCGAGCGAATTGGATTCCGATATCGATATAATTTTACGATGTGATTTCGCTCGAAATTATTTCAAAAAATTTACGAAATTCGTACTACGAAATCACATTGTTATAATACAGTGTGCAAAATCATCGCAAAAATCAACCTTCATTTTACCTTAAATATACGTACGTACGTATGTTTAAATGTAAATAGTACTGCGAATTCGTAATACCGATCATGGATACGATCATATTGAACAGAAAGCCAAATAAAATCACTGCCTAATTGACATATAGTTTTAAGGTATAAAAATATTGGAATGAAATATACAAAGAGTAATTCCTTAATTTAATTATATGTTACACATTGGATTTTTTTTTTTTAAACCACGGAACTTATTGCAATGCTACGATCGTTTCAATATAAACGATTAAGTATTTCGATGCATATAAGGATGGAAGTAAGCCGTCATTGAATTTCGCTCTCTACTCCCAAAAGAGAGACACTGCTCATGCATTTTTAATGGAAAGGAAATAAAAAAATGAACGGGTCGAAAACTTATGGTTTCGAAGCTCAATTCATACATATTTATGTGGCAATTATTGTTTAAACAATGAGTGATGTGTTTTAAGCATTACGTAAAATATCTGTAGATTTTACTGAAACTGATTTCATAATATGTGCTTGCATATTAAAATATGAAGTTTCGCAAAATAATTCTCTTACAGTGTTTATCCACCTTCCTAAACAATTTTCTTTTGAGCATATTTTCACAAGTTTTTTACAGGTATCGTTTCATTTTTATAGATAACGTCTGTTTATCGACTTATCTATTGGAATAGACATTCTAAATTAATAAAATAGGAATGATTCAACCGTAGGTTTTCACAGCGATTCCAGTTTAAAATTAACTGCAAATAACATAATCGATTGGACCAATTAAGTAAATCATAACGCAATAGAATGTACTGTTTAGCATGCAACTCGAAGCTGTTCAATTATTGTAAAATTGGTCTGTAAGATTTATTCATTTTGTGACTAAGTTGCTGTGGTTAGCACACTTACAGTAAATAAATATTAATATTAAAATATTGCGTTTAGATTATTCTGAAATATTTAGCGTATAATACTCCGTGTTTTTATACGCGTATTCTTATTAATAAATACTTACAAATCTCTTTAGTGAACGTAAATATGATAATTTATGCTAAGAAATAACAGTTCATTAATTGCGTGATGTGCCGCGGCGGCGTCGAGTCGAAATTTATCAAAGTTTGATTGCGGCAATTTTGGGTGCAAATGATGTTTCTATCAGCAACACTTCGATAAATTAACTGGAGGTGCTAAAACTGAATGTGCATACTAGAGGGCAATAAGGATTGTATATTTAATCGTGGTTATATTGGCGCCATAGATACTAAATTTTCGCAATAGTAGTGCGGGTCCGACGTAGCGCCCGCTGCGCCGGACCAGACAGGTTACTTGTGCCAAGTCGTTAGACTTAAAATAATTTACAGAACAATTCATATCTTCGTAATTATTATAGTCTTAGGCTTATATTTTACAAATATATCGGTCACGTCTCGCGCGCAGTAACTTCACGAATGTTATTATAACACTTCATTTTCATGTTTCGTTTTCATGAGACAGATATAAAAGCGTATAGCGCAGTGAACAAAGTTCGATATTTATGTCATTCCTGGATTATACTGACACATAAATTACTCGTGTTGAAAACACACTTTTCAGTAAATTTCACTGATTTTCTTGGGTAAAAATGCAATACAAACCAATCTATTATATACATGTATACATAATAACAAGCTGTGATGTATGGGTTTCCATACTGTATAATACGATTTGATCAGTCGCTCGGCAACGGTCGTTATGGCAACGTTCTAAAATAAGCCGTATAATTATTTCGGTAATCTCGTTTCATGTCAGATCGGGATTTGCAGTTGATAAATGCTTCCATATAAAATATCGTTCATTAAAACCACCGCTCAACATAACCACGTTCATGACAAGCCTCCAGGCCTCAAGTTCAAGATCCTCATAAAACGCCAATAAAATAAAGAATTTGCGTTCTGTTTTAACCACGACTTGCTGTTGATTAGCGATTTATTGTATTTGTATGGAGCGGATTAACAAAATAAATTAATATACATTAAAAAACAAATTAATTGTAATTAAACAGTACCATTCAAAATAGGATTATTGGTAATAATAATAAATAAAATAAAAATGTTATTTTCAAAATATACATATTTTTTTTATTATGTTATATACTCTAATCGATTTCTTTTTTTAATTACTCTTTAAAATATCTTCATACAGCTTCATCGATTGCCAAAAAGAGTTTCGCTAAAACATAACGTGGGATACACATAAAAAGACTCTTCCGACACTAACACAACAAAGCTGCTTAAAATTCTCAAAATAAGACAGCAGAGTATTGTTTTGGCTCAGTGCCATAAACGTTAATTGTTTCATAGAACTATCTCTTACTCGTTAAGTGTTTAAGGAATGAGCGCCGAGGAGCCATCAATCGTCGAGCGTTGAGTGTTTAGGAAGAGCTGTGTCGTCGTTGCGTGTATCTACTTCCACACTTGTGTCAATAATTCCGTCCCACTGTCGGGCAGACTATCTGGGGCGGCCATATTTACTCCTACTAATTGCCGTAATGAGTCTTATCTGTGTGCTTAGCAGCCATTCGAACTGTTTGCCTGTCGATCGACAGCTCACCTTACCCAAGGTTGAATTGTCCACAAAGATTGCAAGCAACAAACTGGTTTTATGATGTACCGACTACTTAGACATGTAACTGTCGGTTATCTGTGCACTGAGCACTTTTAATGTGCATAAAAGACAAATATCTTGCCGTCGGAAAAAATATTGTACAGTATTAAAAAAAAGGGTGATTTGTTAAATATTAAGTCTGTGGCGCAATTCCAAATTTAAATTTTAAAAGTGATTTTTTTTTTCCTTGTGTGCATGGCCAATATATCTTCTCGAAGCGTTAGTAAGTTACAGTCGAAACAATGAAACTGCAATGTTATCTGTACGTATTCCGTTGCGGTTAATAAATTGTTGCATACCACGTTTTCCGCCCTGTATCTAAAACCGGCTGTGGCGTTACTAACTCGATAAATCTTGACCGTGCTAACTCGAAATCTACTTTTTATGGTCGTCGCCATAGTGGACAGATTCCTTGGCCGATATGCGTTTAAACCACAATTTATGGCTACCTTCTGAAATGTTTCAAAGTTCGACGATCAAATTAAAAATCTGCAAGCTATAACACGAACAAGGCCATGCTTGGATTTAAGTTTAATACGATAAATGAATGAATGATGAAAAAAATAATTAATAATGATTACTATTTAATTACTGTATAAAATCTCTTAAGCTTTGCAGTTTATAAAGAAATTGTTAGAACTAGAATCTTCGCCGTAATTGTTACTGGTATTCAATCACTATTCCCATTTTTCATCAGTAATTTACGTTTTGCATGTGACATACAAGGTTATAACAGATAATTGTGTAGTCTTGCAATAATACAATATATAAAATCAGTTAAACATCTAAGTTTATCCTTTAGGGAGATAATTCCCGCGTGACAAATGAAGGTTCGCAAACGACCTTGCCCTGCAATGGAATTTTGATGGTCCTACGACTCTCTTTCTTTTATTTTATTCAAATTTTGTTATTTAAAAGAGTGCTGGGAGTTTTTCTTTGTCCGGCTTTTTTCTCCCGGTCTACTTTAGCCTGAGGGGCGCACAAAGCCGAAGTACAGTACAGTGACTAGACATGACCTTCATT
>DWJK01000585.1:0-21139 GCA_018248815.1 Croniades pieria auraria
ATTAGTCAAATGTTTGTGTACCGGGCTATTGATAGGTACAATGAAACCTCCTCTGTTTGTGACAGAAAAAGATCTGGTCGTCCACGTAGTGTTTATACGAAAAAGGCGATCAAAGCAGTAAGGGAAAGAATTCGAAGAAATCCCGTCCGAAAGCAAAAAAAAATTTAACTCGGGAGATGAAGATAGTACCTAGAACTATGTCGCGTATATTAAAAGATGACTTAGAACTTGCAGCCTATAAGAGACGCACTGGTCATTTCTTAACCGATAATTTTAAAAAAGAATAGGGAGGTAAAATCAAAACAACTACTTAAGCGGTACGCAAAGGGAGGTCACAGAAAAATTTTGTTTACGGGTGAGAACATTTTTACAATTGAGCAGTATTTTAAAAAACAAATTGACCGTATTTATGCTGAAAGTTCTAAAGAAGCTTCCCAATTAGTCAACAGAGTACAACGTGGGCATTATCAGACTTCAGAGATAGTTTGGTGGCGTGTAAGCTATGAAGTGCTTGAGCCATACTTTTGTGAAAAAGGTAACAAAACATCGGCACAAGTGTATTAAGATACCATTTTTGAGAAGGTAGTTAAGTCCCTTAACAACACCATGTCCAATAACAAAGAATGGTCCTATCAGCAAGAGTCGGCGCCGGGTCATAAAGCTCGAACCACCCAATCTTGGTTAGAAACAAACGTTCCGGACTTTATCAGAGCTGAAGACTAGCCGTCGTCTAGTCCTAATCTTCATCCACTGGATTATGATTTATGGTCAGTTTTAAACAGCAAGGCTTGCTCTAAACGCCCTGATAATTTGGAGTCTCTAAAACAATCCATACGATTGGCAGTGAAGAATTTTCCCAAAGAAAGAGTGCGTACTGCTATTGATAACTGGCCTCAACGTTTAAAGGACTGTATTGCAGCCAATGGAGACCTCTTCGAATAAGCTTTATATACGTTTAATGGTTTTATATTAATGTATTAAACTAACGCACTGTAATAGTAACAAATGTTACGTACAATTAAAAATGTTGTTTTTCTTTGTAACGATATTTATGGTGAGACTAAGTAAATTCAGTTACGCAGTCTATCAGATAGGTTCTCTAACCTATTTCGTCTACGTCGTGGGAACCAATTATCTTCTAGTGCTGTTCAAAGGTGCTTTATTTTAAATAAACCTAGTGAATTATATGAGTCTTATCCTTAACGTTTTAGGGGCGGTAAAGGATCTAGAATCTGGAACCTTTATGGTCCCCTTGAAAGTCTTTACTACCCATAAGAGGGCTTTATCGCCCATTCAGAGAAAGATTGGTCTATCATATTCAAAAGTAATCATAAAGGTCTTATATATCATCATCATCATCATCATTATATATTATATATATGTAATGATGATGATGATATATGTATAGTCTTATATATGTTAGAACTATATCTTAGAACAGAGTTGATCGCTTCTAGTATGAGTATACCACATCTTTCAGATTAAAACACGATTTTTACAATAACAATTGCCTCACGGTAGAAATGTCTGTAGCAGTGGTGCTGCCTCGGGCAAAGAGTGTTCCTGTTCTACCGGTGTCTAAATAAAATGAAATTAAAGGGTAAGCGAGCGAAAAACAGAATGAGATGGATATACCAGCATTTTTAACGGCGACAAGTTTCCGTAATCTCAACATAATGCCCCTTTTCAATTCGATTTGAACAGGGTTTTTCTTTTTTTTGTTCCTCTTTGTTTCGAGAAGTAAGTAACAGGCTTACTTGTGCTTAAATAACAATACGATTTTTCAACCTATTGTTACCTTAAAAATGTTATTTGAACCCTAATACTTTTTTGTTATTGCCTGATGAAATGTATTGTTTTGCTTTTCATCGCGTTTTTGCGTAGAATCGAATAAGTCAATTTTCTGAGAACAATGAGAAATTTAGGCGCTTATTGAGCTTCCAGCTTCCAGTCTATAGAGTTCAATTAATAATGCGTAAACATATTTATGCGAACTAAAAATTTTAGTAACGTTTTTACTGAACAGTGTTATTGAATATTTCTGTTACGACAATCTAAAACGACAAACGTGAATATTGGCCATCTGGACTAAAGACGATTTATAGTTATGTACAGACGACTTTATACAACATCGAAACTTAAAAATTACCAACTTTCAAATAAAACCGAAAATTACATCTCGTATATGTGTAGTATTTCATAAATATGTTATGAATCGGGAAATCAAACACGAAACACATGATTTCATAAAACGATTTCTAACATTCTCAGTGATATTTAATTTTAACAATTGCTTGTCAAATTATTTTTAAATTGAGACGAAATATCGAAGCTACATTTTTAAAGCATACAAAGTAAAATTATAACGAAATCCGAAGATAATAATTTGGCGCGTTACGGGTGTAAATATATTTTAAAATATGAATAATGTGATTAAACTTACCCATACATAGGTTCTGCATAGTTTATGGGGAATTCGCAAGTAACATTTAAATATACGTGTGAATGGTTAGACGCACAATAGTCATCAGTCGTGAAATTCGAATATTGTGGTGCTTCAGTTCGGTTTCCGAAGCCAAAATTCTCTCCGTCCGGAAATTCGTCGTTTAAGAAAACATCATTGTCTATTCCCGGTTTGAATATCGCGCTATTGTTGTACTGAACACCGAAGTAGTCGACCCAGCCCTCTTGCGCCGCCATCTTGGAATAAGTTATCTGACACTTGACGTTGACATGTTGTTTGGTTAATTTTGGCGCGCAGATTTGTTGTACTTATGTCATTCCGGCTTCATTGTCTGTGGACAAAGAAAATATATTAAATTAGGTTATGTAACTACAAAATATAATGGGTGATCACGATATGTTAGAGTTTCGACGAATTTTATGTCGGTTATCACACTGAATTCTTAACGTGTTCTCAAAGCTTAAAATTATTGTGGAGGTTTTTAATGTGCTCGGTTTAATTATACAAATTTCATTGCCTTCTACCATGTTAAGAGTTTGGGCGTCTCTGTACTATAAAAATGAAATTGGCATACAAATTGGTTGGATCAGCTGTATTGAACCGATTTGAAATCACTAAAGTTTTTTCTATTCTATTTTTAATTTTTAAGCTGCACAGAATACATATCATTTGGTAAACGGCTAATTATAAATAAACTAAGTATATAACATAAAAACAAAACAATTGATTATTGAAACGAGGTACTAAAAACGAGGTAATCAAAATGTACTATAATGTTTCTATAGAACAAACAGCTAGTTAATTAAACACTGGTCACTTATGTTTTATGGCAACGATAATGTCCTCAGAAATTATACTATACTGGAAGTGATCGCACCAGCACAATAATTGAAACCCTGTGAAAGTAAGACGTACGCCCTAAATGCAACTATTTCAATATTCTCCAATTCTATATTCAGAGAGTATCAAATTCAAATACTCACAATTGGCCGTACTTAAGAGTAACATTATATGGAGCGGGTGCTGTGATCTTCTTTATTTAGATTAATAACTTAATGTCGTGCAATAAACATTTCCATAAACATAGATAAGTTTTCCAATTCGCTTTTATCTCTTTTCAGTTATTAAATGCTAGGCATCAGACGTTACAAAATGTGGAAATACATAGTTTCATACGGTAAGCAATTGTTTGTTTTGAGTCGGTTTTCTGTATTTCAGTGGTTATTATTTGTAATAGTGGGAGCAGAAACATCAAAGTCGACGAGAAACTAAGTCAACAATGTCCCAATATTCATTAGATGTGTGTATTGCGAGTTTAATGGTAACAACGACATACGTGTTCTATTGTAAGCACGCTTACACATTATCCTATATGAATTTGTAAATGGAAGTCGATGAACGGAATTGTTATCGATGCTAATTTTACCCTTTTATATTCATGTTTGTATTTTGGCTTTAGTCTAAACCTCATGTCTAATTTTTTAAATAAATCTTTAGGAATATTTAGATAGGTAATATTCCGAAAGTTTTTTATTGGCGGTGACTTCTGGGCGAAACTGACTTTTTCATGCTTCAGACTGATTAACAGCTGGATCACAGATATGGATAAAATAACAACTGCCGGAATTCATGATTTAAAAAATGTCTAAAGCTATTGGACTCTCTCCTATTACTCTATTACTAATTCATATTTAATTTTACAGCTTTTATCGTTTTTATAGGATCGTATGCGAACTTCAGATAGGTGTTGGATTAGAGCGGCAGAATATGTTCATGAAACAAAACCATTCATAATGCCTATTTGTAAAGACTATACTAGTAAATACAAGTTTTTGGCCTTGAGTTTCTGTTATCTACATATATGTCTCTGATTCTAGTTGAAGTTAATGTTATTTATACATATGTATTGTGTACAAAAAATTTAAATTCTGTGAACTCTTCCTCTTCAAATACAATTTGTATATGAAAGACAACAGTTTACAAAGAGATACATTTGTTTTAAAATTTATTTTAATCAAGAAGCAGAAGAGTTTTCTATGTTGTTAAGAAGTCTAAGTTTGTATGGAAAATAAGCAGAATATTTAAGAGCATCATTTCATATATGTAGTTATGTAGACACTTACCTATAATTGTAAATGTTACCAACTTTAAATTGCAGTCAAAAATTATATCATATGAAATCTCTAACGTATACCATGCTGAAGATCGTTGTAAGTTGAAAGTTTACTCGTTGGTCGAGCGACTACAAGCTCGACCACTGATCGAGAGGTCCTAGGTTCGATGCTCGCGTCGGGTACTATCGGATTTTCTTAATTTAGAATTTCTAGTAATAGTTAGGAGTCTGGATTTGTGCCCGGTATACAGCCACAGTGACGCTATTGTGTATTGGCGTGAAGATAACAAAAAATTACGTCCAAGTAACTCAAAATATGTACAGGGAACTGCAGCAAATTTGGAAATTATTAAACTTTAATAACAGAAAGAATAAAACAAAACGAAAACTAAGAACATTATCAAAATTTTAATCAACCTAAAAAACTCCAAAAGCTTCATTTGACTTGTGGAATATAGTATAAATATAGTACGTGTGGAATATAGTATTCCAAATTATGATCACCTTTTTTTCTTTGACTTTGCTTACACTTTTCCTTACTATCTAATAAAGTTCTTATTTTTGTAACAGTTTTATAGTTTTCAGTTCTCTTGGTAATAATTTTTATAACAAAATAGCTTACACTAACATAATTATTAAGTAATAATCAGTTACAATAATCACAGATCCATCCAAATCCATTCTGGTCAGCCCATAAAATTTATTCTCCATTGTTAATATGTACTCAACCAGCATGTTTTCGATAACTGCACCCAAAACTGGCCTTCGACTAATAACTTTATTCATTACAGATTCAGTCGAGGAGTCATTATCATTAACAAATCGAAAGAGGGTAGACTTGGGAACGTTAAAGTGTTTAGCTGCCTTCAAGTATCCCATTCTCTTTTCTCGAACAGCGATAATCGCAGCGGACATATCCTCCTTCTCCCACTTCTTTCTTTTGCTGTATTTATGGGATGCAGATATTTCTAAAAAAAAAACAAGAATTGATATCTTCTTACAAAAATGTGCATAAAACTTGGAATATCCCAAATTATATTCACTTTCGGTATTTCAAATTAACAACATGACATCGTAACCTAAAATTTCATATCACATTTTTAATTTCAGAAATATTAACAAATTAAAAGTAAAATAATTAACTAAAAAGGTCGCTTATTAGTTTAAATAATTACAATAAAGATTTTACGTATCATAGTAAATGATTATAATCATTATAATTATTATAATCATTATAATCATTGATAATTATCAATGATTGTTTTCTTACCGAAAAAAGTTTGATATTTCACGTTTCGCTTCTACGAGGCTGGCAGCCGGAATGTCAAGATGGCGGTCGGTTTTCAGAGCACATTAGCTCCAAATGGCGTGTGACGATAAGTTTGCAAGAAAAAAACACAGATGGCACTTATAATAATTAGGTATCCAAGGTATTCCAACTTACCTGCAGTATTCCAATTTTGGTGCAGTTCCCATAGTAATGATGACGTCAACGTTGTAGTAATGTAATGATGAGACTATAATTTGAGATACTAAGCATGCTTTCAAAATGACTGCCTCGTTGGTCGAGTGGTTGCAAGCGCCACTGCCGAACGGGAAGTCCTGGATTCAAATCCCGGGTCGGGTACTATGGGAACTTTCTAGTTTGGAATTTCTGGTAACGACTCGGAGTCTATATCTGTGCCCGGTGTATGGCAATAGGCTCACCACCTATGCCATGGGACATAAACGTAACTGGCGAAACGTGGGAGTGTGCTACACTCCTCTGCCTACCCCTTCGGGAATTACAGGCGTGATGTTACGATTTTTTTTAAATGACAAGAAAACTTCAACATTGTACGATTTATTTCCTTACTAATTTTAATACAAGGAGCATAATACATAGAAACGATCTAAATGAAGCAAATCAGTATCGAATATATACGCAAATTGATTCTAATAGAGCCTGAAACTGCTATTAACATTCTATTAGCTGCGAATTTCAGCTGAAAGCAGAAAGCCTGTGTCACAATATTTGGCTAACGTGTTATCAGTCATTGTTATAGGATACGTTATCATCTCACTATTACCTTTCAAAACATGATATATTGATCTCCCCGTGTCCCATTTAGTCAACAAGTATATTTATTTTGGTATGAGGTATAGGTTAAATCGCAATAGATCTCCGTTAGTCCCATTTAGTCAACAGTGTCCTTATTTCCCTTCAGTAATATCTTTATGTTATTTGGCTCCAGATGTTTTTATGAGTGAATAACCAAATTAATACAGGTACAGGTTTCTTCACGATGTTAAATCACATTTTTGTCAAGAGGTACGCGCCAGGACCCCAGGACCCCAGGAGGTAGACAGTGAATAATAACTCTTTCTTTCCTTACGAATATTTCTATCCATAAAATTCTTCCTCACAATGTCCGAAAGTCTCCTTCTTAATGAAACATAAGATATGACTTGATTCATTCGTTACAAATTATCTTCTCGTTCTAATTAGCTCTAAATTTCACGATATTGCAGTCAGCATCGTTGTCAATAGATAGAAATATAATAACCCATAATTAGCCGCTAGAGAGCAGCGCTGTAGCGCATTACAGCGAATGTCATCATACACGCTCCCTGTGTGTTCACACATGTATACCATCGATTGGCATCCTCTCGCCTGCAGCCGATATTAAATGTTTGCATTAGAACGTTCCAAGGTAAACGCAAACAATGCCGTACAAGCGAGGATTTCGGGCCCCAATAATTCCTAATCCCTGTATATTTATAGCTACACACCGCCTCAGTGTACGTACCGATATTTAAAATATTGTTCTCTGATGGTCATCGGCAGGGTTGGGAATTTTTTTGTTGTTCGTAAATCGTAAATAAAACAAATCGTCGATTTAAACGAAATATATTTTGACGCAGTATTAGGTGTTAGATTAAAAATTTTGGTGATTTAATATATTAGGATGTGAGGCCCTATTAGCAGCTGAGACAATAAAACAACATACGAACAGCCTCATAATTTAAATACACACCGGTTATAATCAATAGCCTTAAAAGTCTATTCATATACAGTGCCTTCTCTACCCAAATATGTTTTTTTTATAACAAAAGCTCTCCAATATTGTTTTAAAATACATAATTTGATAATAAAATCCTATTAAGAAGCAAATAATCCCAAATCAAAAGCAATATATTCATTAAAAGTCGTATTAATCCTCACGAACGTTGTTTTCTAAGAACTCAGCTATTAAAGCGTAATCCTTAGCAGATTAATTTAATAAGGGAATATTTGTGCAACAACTGGAACGATTTAATAAGGGGTATTATTAACTTTGATGCTACCCTTACAAGTCTTTATGAACTATTATAATTTTCTTTGCGTTCAGTACACGTTAAGGAAAATGTTGGTATACAATAGTATAAAACACAAATATAATTGAGAATAGTTTTCTCGAACTCCATACAAAAGATTAAATATGTACCGGCTTAACTCACGTACGTTTTACGGGATGGCCCGAATAGTTTCGGACCTGTACGAGGTCTATCCTCATGAGCTCCCGCCGCTTGCAGCGAGGTCGCGACGGAGACTGATCTATACAAATATATCTATGATATCTATACAAAAATTGTGTATTAAAAAAGCGTTTAAATGAAAGTATGAATATGTTTTATAAAATATACGTCAGAAATTTGCACTTTCATACTGTTCAAATTCGATACACGACAAACGCATATTTTAAACTGTAGCTGTAACATTATTATAATATCTTGTAGACGCTCTACTTAAACATGAATACATTATTGTGGCAGGATTAAATGTTAGAGACCACAATTTTAAGCATCACTACACATCGGTAATTGATGGATCCTCTATTAATATTGACTCTGCGGAGTGCGGGATGTTACAAAATGTCCGATATCATTAATGTTCGCGTTAAAGTTTCCACAATCTTCCACCCTGTTCAATTAAACCCGAGACCGGCATGTAACCTATGTATACGTGGAGTAGCTTCGTTGAGTAAATTGTGTGATTTCGACCGCGAAAGCGTTGCGTTGTACGAAACTCAGGCACTATATCTAAGAATGCACGAGAAAAATGTTATCCTAATTGAAAAATAAATCATTCGTAACATCGTGTGAGAAATGTGAAATGTTTCTGAAAACAGTAATATTCAGTATAAAAGCAATCAATAAACTATATGATAGGATTGAAGGTATCGTAGCAAGGTTCTAAGACATCGGTATAGTTGCTACTTTTGAACGAATCCAGTAACAGTGACAGATGTTCAAAATTAATACATGACATTAGACATGAGTCAGACGTTAGATAAGAAAATCTTGTTCAACGTCAAATCGAAAGCAACGTATTAAGAGACATCCTCGCCAAAACAATAGCCGTTTTATTTTTATCCGTTAAGACTGATGATCTTTGCTTAGGCGTTTATTTCGCCAATCCAAACAGTTCAGTTGTGTCTTCAGACACAAATTGAGATTAACTGCTAATCGATATTGATGTTCCTAATAGACACAAAAAGATCGTTTGGTCGAAGAAAACGTTTTTCTGTGTGCAATTCGTTTTAACTGCATGTGAATGAACGTGAATAGGGCTTTTTCGTTTTCATTTCGACATTTTTATGGACATATGTATCGGCTTAATTAAAGCACGTTTTTCGGATGGCCCCACTAGTAAATAAACGTACGTGGCTTAAGTCCGTACATATGTAGTCATATGTACTCAGAAACATTTAATAGTAAGATTTTTTATAGATTTTCTGTTATGGCAATCGATTTGAATACAGAACTTTATGAAGATTGTTCAGGTTCTATTCTCTATTATCTGTGCACAACACTTGAGATATATTTAATTAAGTAAAAATGACTATGTACATAAATTTGGGGTTCGATAAATGAGTGTTGTGCTTCGTTATTAGATTCAGTTTTGAATTTGATGATATAAGAGAGTCATATAATGACTTGAGTTTATAAATGCCGAACGATTTCACCACTCAAACTTGTATGCAGCAAGTTAGAGTTAGGATGCCCTCATAATGAGAGCATTACGATCAATTTGTCTATTATTTTGACATGAATATGAGTAATGTACTTAAGAATTAAATTAAACATATGTACATAAAAAACACAATAAAACAAGAAGATATATAAAAGTTGTGATTTCATACAGAGTTCAATGTATGTTATTGGATATTTGAATTGAATTTTGAATGGTTACTAACTAATTTGTCAGGCTAAAAATCTTAGAAACATCACTTTCAATTATATAGAAATGACAGTGAATTTATTTTTGCCAAAGATACCAAGATATATGGAATAGTTAGTAAAACTTGCTAGCAAGTGACACTTAGATTCCTTTTCAGATAGAAACGCTGCAGGACATTGTCGAAAACAAAAGACGGCGACGTGGAGCTCCGTCGCGGATCTGGAGTCATTGGCCCCATTGCCCCGTGTTACCCGGGATGCACCAACTTCTACAATCGCTTAGAGAGCAAACAAGGTATAAGCTGCAGCGTTTTGTAGACGTCTCATATTTCCATTTAAATACTTGCAAAAATTGAGTGGTCAAAAGTAAGGTAAGTACGTACGTACGTAAGTAAAAGTGCAGCCAATTATTATTAAAGATGCTCTTTGATTAAAAAACATGTGATAGTTAAGCGTAACAATTTGTTAAATGATGAAGATTCATATTTTGAACATTTTACAAAATGAGCTTTAGATGTTTCTATTCTGAAAAATGTTCTCTATATAATTAAACTTCCCGCAGTGTCCAATAGCTTAAAACTCTGCAAAATCACAAGCGTTGTCTAAGTCCACTATATACTGTTGCTTACGATCGCTGCTGGATATAAGGTCAAGATATTTACTCGCAACTAATATGTAGCCAGTAATTGGATTCTTGTCGGGAAGACGATTCTTGAAGAATTTGAATAGTTTAACAAATTTGTTCTCTACGGTAACGCAAAAGCTTTTTGACTTTTATATTCTCTTATCTCACTATGATTAATTTAGTGGCTTCCTACATTACAAATATGTTGTTATGCTAAGAAAATTTGGAAAATATTCAACGATAAAACTTGTGATGTATTAATCGTGCGGTATATTAATTTCGTTGGTGTTATATTAATGTCATTATCAACCTATATTAGTCAATTTCTGGATACCTCTAGGCAAATTATATCCAATACTAAAGCAGGTATATGTGCCTCTTCTAAATTAACCTTCACCGTTTTATGTATAACAAACATGAAAATTATCTTCAACAGTTAAATACGTCAAAAATGGCAAAGACATTTACGTGTCGCATTTACCATATTACTATTAGCATTTACGACCCCACTGTCAGCCCGTCGGTAGCGTTTTTAATTTCCAGTTGACAACATAAAACCACTGTAATAAACACAACAGTGGTGTCAACTTCAATTAGGATAATAAAAAAGATCGTAAAACTAATAACAACGTACCTTCCAAGTCTTTATATTGGATGTCACGAATGCCATGCGATCGCGTGTTAACGATATGCCCACTACGTCCTGCTATACTAATTCAATCGGAAATAAAGTTTTTGTTGTGTGCAGTAATATTTTTTGAATAATTAATTTTGAGTAATGGTTACAGCCGAATCTGGACTGATCACAGTTTGGAGTTCAGTTTGATTTGAGGATATTCTGAGTCACAAATCCATACTATCCATCCATACATATTATACTCGTAATTGCGAAAGTTTGTCTGTCTGTCTGTATGTTACCTCTTGACATTTAAACCGCTTAACCGATTTAGATTAAATTTGGTACAGAGATGGTTTGAATCTCAGGGAAGGTCATAGGCTATCTTTTATCGCGAAATAAATTGATGAAGGGCTTGAAGTAGGAGATGAAAATTTGTATTTGAGTTCGTGGTTGTCTAAAACGAAAAATGAAACTTTATACTTGGACACTTAATAAATATATATTCAAAATGCTGCCCGAAGCATCTATTCCATGCCACGAAGTTGCGGGAAATATTTAATATAAAATAATATTTAATAGTCTGTGAATTATTTTAAGGTACACCTCAAAGTGTCTTGTGTTAAGGTGTATGATAACCTGTCAAGATCTCTTGCCTATTACAAAAGAAAACTTTGACTGCAACTTGAAATTTCCTGATAAATTAACATTATGCAATCTAAATCGTATTACATGACGTGGCGTTTACTGTTCGTAAGATTTCATTTCCGCGCAAATTTTCCCATAACAAATAAAAACATAAAATCTTGGGATTCAATCGTTACTCGCTCATCCTGTTGTGTGTAGTGTTGGCGGGGAAACAAGATCTTTATTGGGCTAAAAGCAATTTGTTAAAAATTTCCTTAGGCTTTTATGGTTCTTCGTGTTCTTGATGCTAATCTGTGGTTTTAGTGTGTTTTACTTTGATGACTTCGCTTTCAATTATCTCTAGTGTCTTAACGGCGATTGTTGGAACACAAATATCGTATTTTTATTAATTTACCAAATTGGTATTATGGATATTGCAATAAATGGATTGAATATTGCGTGTCTCTGAATGTGTTCGATATAAAGAAATTCATACTACAAATAATTATGTTTAAATACTAGCTGTCACTTGCGACGTCGCCTGCGGTATTTATCATATGAATAATGTATTTTATATGCAGACAAAAACAAGAACATTAAAAAGATCAGGAGCAAAATCGTACTTTGTTTTCAAATTTCTTTGTGAACAATGTTACTGATTACTAAAATGTCTGGTTCAGTACCGCGAGAGCAAGCGACATACAAGTAACCGTCACTGACAATGTAGTACTTACAAAAATAGTTGTTTCTTAAAACTTTATTAACTCATATTAATGGATTTTTCTACCCTACATATTCTAATGGATTTTTTTTACTAATAGTTCCGAGTCTAGACCTGTACCCGATGTATGGCAATACGCTCACCACTTTTTCCATAGGACATAAAACGTAACTGGTGAAACGTGGGAGTGTACTACACTCCTCTGCCGATCTTTCAGCACATTTTTGATCAACTCATGTAGGTAGTAACAACAAAATACACCTAATTTGTTATTTTAAACCATTATCAGGCTGGTAGTCCTATTAGTCAGATCCACTTCTTAGTGTGGATATAATTCCCATACAGATGAAATATTAGCGATTGATCATTTTTATAAGTATTATGTTAAGACAGAAAATTTTGTATATAAGCATGTATTTTGAGGATATGAAACTTATGTACTTTTAGGTAACTATAGCAGAGGCGTTACCTAATTCGGGTGAGAAGACTATGTGTGAAGTTCTCTCAAGATATTACTATAATCAAATAACAGGTACCTACCTTGGACAAGTGAACATCTGAAATAATTTTGTTAGCAAGATAAGAGCTAATCGCAAAACGTTAAAAAGTGGTTTTGTACGAATGCAATAAAAGGAACACTAACGCTGCAAACCTGGCGTTACACACTCCACTTTGACGCGTCGGTTTGCCGCGTCGACGCCCGCGAGCGAGGGCTGCCTATTCCCAATTAGCGTGTATCAATCAGCGGCAATCTCGCTGAGTGGATTACTGGCAAATGGAATTTGCATAGCCTGTCGCTGTCCGCCACGACTCCTGTACCGCGGTGGTGTGGACTGTGAAATGGTATTTCGACTATTTTTTATTCCATTTGTCAGTTCATTATTATTTTTTTCTGTTGCTGCCCATTTTTCATATCATTTTACCCTTTTTGTACTGATTTGTATGACGAATCAAAACCTGCTGATCCTTCAAGTGAAATGAATACGTATTTTTTCTAAGAACGCCTAGAAGCACAAATGTTACGAACAAAGAAATGTGTGGATTAATTAACAAACTAAAATGCTTGTTTAAAATTCAGTATTGAAAGATTGGATTACAGAGTCGTGTCTGTTTTGGCGCTATATTACGGTTTTATATTAAGTAATCGGAATACTTTTTCACAAGTGAAAGATTTTCTTTCGAAAATTCCATTACTAAGAATAATACATATTTAAAATACTAATTTCAACACACTTTTGACTGTAAAAGTCCACATATTAGTCTTGCACTAGTGTATACGCACAACGGCTTGTGCTGTATCATTCTTCTGAACGCTGACGGCGATAACGAAACTTTTAATTATCCAAATATAGTAATAGTCACTTTTGAATATTACATCTTAAATCCAATGCAAAAAAGATAAAGTGCGTTTATGAAGCATATTATGTACCTATAGGACGCGAATATAAGCCGCGGGCAGGCGTTATTTAATTAGCGTATATCAATCAATTGTAATCTAGCCGAATGGATTACTGGCAAATGGAATTTGCATAGCTGGTCGCTATTCGAACGTACCTGTTATTGGACAGAAATACATAATGGACTATTAATAACTATTATCCGCAATCCACGCTTTCAGTATAATGTTTAACGTTTCTTACAAATACACATATCGTAATATTTTCACTGGTCATAGTCCTGATAAACTTCATTAGCATCTTCTACATTTCTTGTATTCGTTATGTATGCACGTTCATTAAAAGTACTTATGACGTAGTCATTTTTAGAACCTCTCCGATTTGATTACCTACGCCTAAATCTCCCAATGTGTATTGTAGTGACTCCCGTCACTACAATTCACATTGGCCGTCTGAGCACATCTTTTTAAATCCTACTCATTACATTTGGGAGACATCTTTAGACTTTGCCTACCTGTATGAAAATCAAAGAAACAAAAAGAATTTCTAGACATGTACATTCGTAACATTCAAAAATCAAGAAAAGATAAAATACAATGACAGAAACTGAAATAAGCTTGATTGGTAAAATGGGAGAAAAATTATAATATTAATTCTACTGCTTGTTTCTGTAGATGCATAAAATCGTACTGCCACTGACTAACTGTAAGTATTAATCACTCTAAATTTGAAACTAGATATGTCTTTAGAATATGAAACAAATGAAAAGTATATATTCAGTTTAGTGATCAAATCAGATTATCGACATAGCCCAAAAGGTTAGCAAGATGAAGTGGCAGTGGGTTGATCACATCTGTCGCAGAACCGATAGCCGCTGAAACAGACGTGTTCTGGAGTGCAGACCGCGACTAGGCAAACGTAGCGTAGGATAACCTGTAGCTAGGTGGAGTGAAAATATACGCAAAGTGGCTGGCAGTGATTAGATGTACAGAGCAGAAGATCGAGCTCAGAGGCGTGCCATTGGAGAGCCTATGTCCAGCTGTGGATGGTGAAGAGCTGATAGTCTGGTTAGATCAAAATGGAAATAATTCGTGAAATTCACCACCTTGTTTATTGTTATTGTCATCTTCATCATTATCGTTCTTGACAGTTCAATGGATCCACTATTGAGAATGATCCCTTCTAAAATTTTTTAATTTTTTTTAGCACAGCGACGAAACGCGGAATGTGGCAGTTTTGAAATACCTTAGAGATAATTATGAACAGCTTTCAGTGAGTGCTATTTTATCATGAAAATGGCCATACTTTCATAAAATAAGCGACATTACGAGTTAAAAAACAAAAATACGCAAATTCTAAAAAAGCCGGATATTAGAAATACGATTCTGAAATGTTAATCCGACGATAAAATCAATACTTTCCAGCTAATCACATAGTGTTATTCTTATATACGACAAATATAAATCACACTAAAGCAAACGATCAAAGACAGAACCATAACGCACAAACTTATATTGAAGGTACGTTCCTGCTTAGAGATGAGAATTATTACGATGTATGATATATGTCTGTAGGCACTGCTGATACATCATAACGAAATGAACTTAGCTAGCGAGAGCCAGCAAAAACATATAGCGATTGCGTAGCTTATTTGAGCAGTTTATATTACGCAGCTGAAGCAACTCTAATGCAAACTACGAAAGTTACCTAATAAAGGTACACAAGCTCTCCCTTACGTCAACGACAACCTGGTATTATTATATGCCATGAAAATGTTGGGATATACAGCTTGCGGACTTATCAGACTTCCGATTGCTTTGAGCTGTGTACGCTCTTTATTAATATATTTCATTATTGAAAACGTTTTATTACATAGCTATATGTGTGATATAAGAAAAAGGAAAATATTATATTCTCTCCATCAATTGCCTACTTAACGTACACACGAGAGGTATAGATATTTTCTTCATAAATTTGTCATTGGAACATACAAATAGATTATGTTCATTTAAAGCAAAAAAATACCTTCAACTGAACAGGAGTTATTGGAAAAGTTACAGAGCGATTTTTAAGCATTGTGTGTTTGTGAGATTGTGTTTACGAGTAAAAAGATGTATATGATATCTTGCTTTCGAGTGTTCCAAAATTATCATTAACACCTTTTTTATCTTTCACTGTTGGACAGGAGTCTTTTCTAAAATGAAATGGCTCGTGGTCTGCCATGCTGGCCAAGCACGCGTCAGTAAGACTTTAGACACTATACAGAACATTACGGAGAACTTTAAGGTGGGCAGATTTCCTCAAGATGATTCAGTTTCATAATTATAATAAATTGTAATAAAATAGTTATTTTAATAGAAAATGTTTTACATTTTTGTATACAGAAACAAAAACTTAGTTGTATGGAACCGTACTCTGGAACAGCATATTCTCTTAACTGCTTGTCAACTGTGGGCAGTTTTAATTTCAGAAAGTTGAGTCTCATTTAACTGTACAACCAGCAATTTCGCCTCCCCCTTCTGACCCCCAAATACTCAATTATAATTTTAATTGACCCATGCCCGTGGATTTGACATGAATATCGGGTGAGTGCTTCCGCCGATAATGGCCTTTTTGTTAAATTGCTTAACGGTGTATAGTGCGAATCAACTATATCCGCTGTGCGATGAACGTAAGTTAATTATTTAACAAAAAGTGCCAAGTTAAACTTAAAGTGCCAAACCAAGTTGTTATTATTAGACGATTCAGAAAACAAGCCTCCAATATCAAAGAAGAAACACCTCCACAAAAAGAAGACTTTTTTAATACGATACTGCTGTAGAATTTATGTATGCAGATATAGGTTTAACAAGAAAAATATCGTTTTAAGTTTCTTAGAGCGTATTCAGTGTACAGTTGGAAATAGGTCCAAACCAATCAAATATTTATTATTAATATTACAGCGTTATACTAGATTGCTAGGAGTAGCAAATACTTTCATAAATACCTGAAATGCTTCTAAAACTACGAGTATCATTAGAAAGATATACGCACGTCCATCTTGAAGACCTCGCACTCCCCCATAAGTCAGCATCTAAGCAATTTCGATAAAAAGGTGAATATTCGTCGGTACCTCAATCGATTCAAAAGATGATTACTGACATTCAAAAGATGGTGATGACAAAAAGCTAGTTTTTTTTTGGAAATTCAAATACAGTAAACGTTACTCGTTAGCCTTATTCGTCGATACAATAATGTGTAATATTCTTAACAACGTCAATTTTAAGAGGGACAGGTGTTGGTTGCTTCGGCACTCGCGCAGAACGAAGTCCGAACAACGTCCAATGTTCGGCAATACTCGTTTGTACTGCCTTTGTTTTTATTGCGACGACCTTTTTTACTCCATTCTGGGTGTACACGGGATCGTATTGCTTAGTTTTGGAAGAGACATTAGTGTTTTTGTTAGCTAGCGAAATGACGTCCTCAGTTCGATTACGTCCGTTGAGTTTGGATACCGCTTTGTACTTTACTCAGTATTTCTCTTGCTCTTGTTATTTTTCGATATATTTTTCTTGAGAACTAAGAGGATAAAAAGACAATTTGTATAAAGTACGTAATGGATGTGTTAAAATACATTGTAGTACCTAAATACGTTATGTGTTTCTTAGTCTCTGTATTTGCACATGTCGTTTGTAATGTAGGTTTATAAAATACCTAATTTAGTTTATTTCTTTCTGTGGTTTTAAAATTATTGAGTTAATTAGATTATAAAAAGGTACATTAGTCCCTGGAGATTTTACATATGTTTCTGCGAATCGGGCCGTTCAAATATCAAAGGGACGCGATTTCGGAAAGGAAATTTAATATAAACAAACGTTGATATCTAATTAGGGAGTTAAAGTACGTAGACAAACCAAAATTTCGATTACAAGTTTATTAGCACACGTTAATTCCCCGCGGCATTTGATACCTACCGAGGCAATTCTATACCGAATTATAAGTGTCTTATTTCATTTTACACCTCAGTAGACATCAAAACTTGTAATTAGCAGGTAATTAAGGATAAAATTACAGACGATACGAAAACCTACATAATTTGTAATCGCGATCTTGTCTTGTTTACGCAATTTCGTTTTCATTAGTGCCGAGATTGGATTTTGCTATATACCCATAAACACAATTTTATAATGAAGAATTCTTTGAATAAATAATTGCAAATTTTCTAACAATGGAGTGATACGTCACTGTTTCTTAAATCGTGCTCGATGTACCTGAATCCTGCTAAGATTTCCTTATCAAATCATAATTAAATTTGATATTCTGGAAGTGCCAATTTTGAAATTTAATATTGTCATTCCATTCCAATAATAATTTGTGGCACGTTTCGTTTCGTAAACACAGACCAACTGCGTTATTGTGTTATCAACAATATCAATATTTGTACGGTTCTCTTCATCACCAGCATTGCAATAGCTTTTTGTTTCGTCGCTACAAAAGGCTCGACTTTATTTCGAGGCTTGTCACACTGCAATACTGCATTGAAATCTTTTTGAAATCCGCATTAATATGAATATGTGTTTGTCCGTCTGCCCTGTCATGTAGCAAGGGTGCTATGGATCTACGTGCTTTTTTGACATGACGATTTTGATCTACGTAACGTTTTTTTGTGTGAACACCAGGGGGAGGTTGTTTTATATGTCTTTGAATGAGTCTTCCCAGGTACTGCTGTTTGAACTCAATGGGCAGAATAGCTGGTGGGGACGTCCTCTCTTTAGGTGATTCCCATCAACATTATCTCTGACAATGGTGGATGAACCCATCTTAGAGACGATGTGCAAAACCATTTTCTGAACCCCATTTAGTTTCTTACCAACTTACATGTCCGTTCTATTATAATTCATGTTATGATGACTCACCTGGAACAAGAAACAAAATACAATAAGATATGGTAGATCGTTTTCCATGTAATAAAATATAGGTATTTAAAAGTAAAAACAACACAATTATTTTCCCTTGCAATATTTATGATTGAACGTTAATCAGTTATCAAATGGTGATTTTGACTTTTTAGTCTTTAAAAGTTGTATATATTAGATCTTGAAACATGTCGCCTATTGTACAGGTATACCAACGTGTAGAACAGCAGGGCTGTTTTTGTTCTCAAGAGGAATTCCACAACATATTTGTATTATATAGATTATGCTAGTAGAAAGCATAAAAATCGCGAGGTCACCGTACATAGGCTCTGCTTACGGACGATTTCATATCGTCTTAAAAAGAATTTATCCAAGAACGTAAGCTGCTAGGAAATTCAAATACTCAAACGATAAAAGCATTTCTGATTTCGATTTCTGAACGGATGAAATTCTACATTTTCTGGTCGTCGTCGGCGCTCCGTGGGCGTGATTATTGATTTATGTACTGTAATATTTCTATATTTGTACTTTGCACTTTGTTGTCAGTGTTTCCTGTGACCTCTCGTTCTATTGCATCATAAATTTTTTACCGCTCTGTTCTACTATAAATTACATATTCAGAATGCACTGAACTACTAAAGCGTGATTAATTTACAGAATTTGGGTATCAATGCATTTAATTGTGACCTTATTTAAAGCTTAGTCTTACTATCGACTGTAGCAAAACTATTGAGCATCGCTAACAAAAAACTTACATTAACGAGTTGGCGTGCTGCCCCGACGAGTATTTACGCTTAAAACACCCATAAGTGAGTTACGCGGCTCCGTGCGCGCCTCATCTGAATGCAATTAGTCGTAATCCAATAACAACCGGCCTTCGGACTGCGACATCGAATCTATGTAGTGCAATACGCGAAACTTCATTGTTATATTGTATATTATGAATAATCTTACAAACTGTGATGTACCTCATATTTATAGCTGCTTTAGCTTAAAGCCGAAACGTCATATTATTTTCTTTATTTGTAAAATGTAGAGGATTGGTTTAAAATTCGAAGGTCAAAAATAAAACAATTTTTAGAAATAAATCTTAAAACATCGTTGCCAGTACAGACGTAGTTCTACAATATATAAAATACTTATTCGTGTTGCCAGGTGTAAATAAAATTAACAGGTAACTATTTGTAAACATGCTCGAAAAATACCATTGTCTGTGTACGTTTTCGTTATACGAATATTTTTTATTGACAAATATTATCTATTTTGTACGAATATTTTTTATTACATAATCTGTCGTCTGAATTAGTTACGAGTTGTTACAACGATAACTAGTTTTCTCACATCCGTTCGCTGTGCTGCGGCACGTGATCAGCGCACTATCCTCATCGAGCACCAATTAGAATTTACTAATATGCAATCCGTACTTGGCCAGCTTAGCGTACCATGGCCTTAAGCCTTCTCATTCAGCTATAACAATCATATCGAACAATGGAACGATAAAAGGGGTGATGTTGATGAATACACTGGACACACAAACAAATCTGTCCGCCTATCACACCGTGCTCGAAAAAATAAATAGTAAAGGAATGTCAAGCGTAAAACACCGATAAGTGAGTTATGCGACTCCGTGTGCCACATCCGAATGCAATTACTCGTAATCCAATGACTGCCGGCCTTCGGATTGCGTCGGCGTGTCTACGTAATGGAATTCGCGAAAGTGGATTCAGATTTTTTTAAGACGTGAACTGCTATAGGATACTAGGAGATAGGCCAAGGAGAAACAACATTTTTTTACGTTTAGAATAGTTTTTAAGAACTTGATATTAACCAACAGTAGTAAGTCCATGTCTAGATTTGTGCCCGCTGTATGGCAATAGGCTCGATCCTTATTCTATGGGACGTATAACATAAATTTGTGGAAACAAAGGCGTGATGTTATGTTATGATTATGGTACTGACTAGATACTAAAAAAAGAATAGATAAATAGACTAGATACTGACTAGATACTAGATAAAAGAATAGATAAATAGACTAGACACTGACTAGATACTGACTAGATACTAGATAAAAGAATAGATAAATAGGATTGTAGAAGTATCATTTGAATTATAAATATTAAAATTATTTAGTTACGCTAGGTTTCTTGCAAATTTTGTTAAGAGCATCGAGATTCAATTATCTCGACATTTATAAAATTAGGCTAATATTAACGATTTACTCCAATTTTATCGCAAATAAACAGTTGAAGTAGGGCTGGCTAACTCACAGCAATAAATGAGCAATAATTAAATACACATAATTTTTTTTTAAATTTAAATAAACATTATCGTCACATATCCCTACTTCCGCTTTAAGTATAAAAACGAAACGTTACATTAAGACTGCCGCTTAGCAATAAGCTAGTGATAGCCTAGTGGTTAAGAATTCAAGTTCTCACTCCGGGAGTTCTGGGTTCAAATCCATGGCGCGCACCTCTTT
>DWJK01000586.1:0-21137 GCA_018248815.1 Croniades pieria auraria
GGCAAGGGCTTCTCCCGGGAGTCCCACATAACCACTGCGAGCGGTCGCAGGGGTATGCATGAGCATTCACCGCCCCCCTCCCGTACGGAGGGTAGCTCTTTTTCACGTTGACTGGGCGCAAAAAAAAAAAAAAAAAAAATATTTAGCAAAGATAGGTAAGCCTCGTTCTCTCTCAGCAATTACGCATACATTTATTCTATACATAAAAAACGTAACATCACACCTGTAATCCCCGAAGTGCTAGTCAGAGCAGTGCAGAACACCCCCATATTTCATCAGTTACGTTTAAGAACCATGGAATAGGCGGTGAGCCTATAGCCATACACCGGGCGCTAATCTAGACTCCGAGTCACTACTAGAAATTCTAAATTAGAAAAATCCAATATTACCCGACCAGGGACTTGAACCCAGGACCTCCCGTTCGGAGTCGCGCTTGCAACCAACCGACCAATGAGGCAGTCATCCTACCCATAGACATATCTTACATATAGCTACACATATTAAGTTTATTACAAAAGTAATAAGGAAATGTTCGTGAAGAGTAAAGAACATTCGGTGACGTCACCCCAGTTAACGTTTAATCCATCACTGAGGCCCACACTCGTCTAATTTACAAAAGATGAACCCGGCATTGTTAATTTGATTCTGTGATTCTGCTGTGAGGAAAATTATCTGCGACTTTGTTATTTGTAGGGAGACACTGACTTATTTAATGTATTTTCCGAACAAGGACACGCAAAAATTTATGTTCCTGAGGAACATTATATGTTCCTTATTATGTTTAATAACAAGCGTAAGTAAGAATTATAAATCACATATTTTTTTCGTCAATTGGCATAGAGTATGCGAACATCTTTTCTTTTGTTATGCTGGTTTGCCAGGGCCAGTATAATTACTGTACAAAAAAATCATTAATTAATGTAAATTTAATTAATGAACGATTTTTGTTTTTTTTTGTCAATTGGCATAGAGTGTGCGAACATCTTTTCTTTTGTTATGCTGGTTTGCCAGGGCCAGTAAATTACTGTACAAAAAAAACATTCATTAATTAATGTAATTTTAATGATTGAATGATTTTTTGTCAATTGGCATAGAATATGCAAACTTCTTTTCTTTCGGTATGCGGGCTTTCCATGGCCAGTACATTACTGTACAAAAAAAAACAAAAATCATTCATTAATTAATATAATTTTAATTAATGAATGATTATTGTTTTTTTTTGTTAATTGGCATAGATTATGCGAAATTCTTGTCTTTTAGTATACTGGCTTGTCATGGCCAGTAAATTACTGTACATACATTCTGTTAAATGCAAGCTTTTGTATTTAATAAAAATATTTTAATAAAATCGTACCTTTTCGTCCCGTCATGTTATGTCAGTGTAACCATATTAATTAAACAAATTAACGCCGTAAACGACGACATGTCAACAGTTTAAATTGATATCACACGAAGTAAAATTTCCTGGCTTCAAAAGTATCCAATGACATTAATAACAACACAAAACGGCTGTCAAAAATATCGTATTGTACTTCAAATTAACGCGTCGGTTACAACATTTAAAAAAAATTTTACGGCGAACTAAATATTCGTGATTTATTTAATAAATCATTAACAATATTTTCATGATACAGAATCTTATTTTCCTTTAGAGCACAATACGCAAGACCTATTATGTTTACCGTATAGATAGGTAGTCAAAAGCAAAATCTGGGCACGCCACTAACGAGATGAAAACTCCTTTGAATGTGTAAGCTTATTCGAATATCAGGTAACTCATCAAAGAATATGTTTTTAGACTAAACGTAACATCATGCCTGTATTTTCCTGACGGCGTAGACAAAGGGTATAGCATCCTTTTATCAGTTACGTTGCACCACCATTATGGAATAGACGGTGAGCCTATTTCCATACACCGGGCATATATCCATAGTCCAACTTAGTACTGGAAATTTCAATATAGAAAAAGGGTCTAAATATTTTTAGACTAAATGAGAGCAATTAAGTAAATGTTGCTAATACATTTTGTTTCGCCGCCGTATATTAGTTGAGCATTCATAAAGCCACATTATCCACTGTTAGTGTGTAACGTTACCACAGGCTGTACATTACACTGCGTTTTATTAGCAATAATCGTGCGGATAATGACCCGGTGTAATGGTTATTGTTAAAGTGAAAATTACGAATAATCAGCGCGTAATTTTCAGAATGTTACTTTGTTTCAGAAAAATTTTGTGTGCAAACCTCACTATACTCTTGAGTGTTGTTACACTTTATGATATGTATCCTCTATGTAATATTCAAAAAAGGTATTTATATCGACTGCCTCGTTGGTCGAGCGGTTGCAAGCGTGACTGCCGTTCGGATCCTGGGTTAAAATGTCGGGTCGGGTGCTATTGGATTTTTCTAATTTAGAATTTCTAGTTGTGACTCGGAGTCTGAAATTGTGTCCGGTGTATGGCAACAGGCTCACCACCTAATCCATGGGACTTAAACGTAACTGGTGAAACTTGGGAGTGTACTACACTCCTCTGCGTACCCCTTCGGGGATTACAGGCGTGATATTGCGTTTTAAGTCATAACAACTTTGTTGAGATTAACTCTGACACTTGTACGCTGATTGCAGAAAGAACGAGAGATAGTGAATCATTAATATAACAAGTTGACCGCTGAGGCGAAGAGTTAACAAACTGATAACAGGTCATTCATAATTTGACGCCACGTTTAATGGCAAGTTTAGTGACCACGCGAGGGCAGTTCAAACAATTTGGGTTGAAATTACTGGTAATAACGCCAGAGACATTTTGACTTCAGCAAACATTGCAGCGTCTGACGTGACTAATGAGACAATTCATCACAGTTTCCTCTTAATCAACAACTGCCTAAATTAAAGTGCTTTTTTTCTCTCGTGAATAAATAATTTATTTACCTCCCTAAACGTCCCGACCTTGCGAATTTGTTATCAAATCTTTTTTAGCGAAAATTTCTTAAGCGCCCCAAAGAAAATTACGCGAGGACTTATTGTGGAGAATTTATGGAATTGAAATAATAATAAAGAGATAACTTTCGAAATCATCTACAGAGGTAAAATTATAGTCTTATTATTCGCGCTAAGCTACTCAAAAAAACCATGACTATTTTGGATAGTGAACAATAATTAAGTACTTCGTCGTTTGAATGTTTTATGTGCTTTCCATATTACGCAGACACTATGTTTATGTGATCAATGTCTTTATGCACATTATGTAAATTGCAGTTCTTATTTAGATATTTTATTATTCCAATACTATTTTAGGTATACACGTCCTCTACCACCACTTATGGATAACCCGTTTTCCAGTCACAGATCTATTGGAAGAGATTCCTTAAGAAACAAGCAGTGTCTTTGTACAGATCTAAGTCCATTCTTATTTACTTTAAATTCGTTCGTGTACATATATAAGTAATTAAATAAAGTAATAGGTGTAATGGTTTTGAAGGTACAATGATATTTTTTGCGTGACTCTTAAATCTTGGAAGTGTTCTTATTTCAAAGAAGATTTACAATGTACGATACCATTAGGCAAGGCTGTGACCAAGTGCTAGTCTATAGTAAAAAAAGCTACAGCAGATATATTGATATTTGAGGACAACTGACATTTGATCACCTGACACCAAATTAGACGGAGCCTCAGATACAGGAATGAGACGCGATATTGTTATATATACAAACTAAATACATACAAATACATACATACATACTATATACAAACTAAATACATACATTATATAGATAATTTTACACCCAGTGATAGAATAAATACTCGCATTCATAATACAAATATTTGTCCTGGGTGGGAACTAACCAATAAATTTTTCGACAAAAGTTTAATGCTGTACATAGTGTCGAGTTAGACAGTTTTCATACTGACTGATAGTGAAATTTTAGATTGATAATTTTTTTATTGTAGATAATAAGCTACACAAGCAGTGATAGCCTAGTGGTTAAGAAATTAGCCTCTCGCTCCGCGGATCCTGGATTCGAATCCATGGTGCGCACCTCTCTACAAAAGTGCGTTTAAAAATTAAATATCATCTGCTAACAGTAAAGGTAATCATCGTGAGAAAACCTGCATATCGTCGAGTTCATAAAAAAAACTCTAGGGTGTGAAAATCTGCCAACCCGCACTTAGCCATCGTGGCAGACTATGGCCTTAAGCCGCTTCATATGAGAGGAGACCCATATTCGAACTGTGGAATGAGAAAGGGGTCGAAAGAAAAGATCAAAATAGGCATAGAACTTTTCTGAATAATCTAACATGTCTGAACATATCTGAGATCATTCGAGATTTGCTGGCTCAAGTAGCGACTACAGTACGAATGCAATTTTAGAACGACTTGGGAAATTTGGGAAAACGATTACAGTAGATTTGGTAGATTTTGGTACAGGTAACTCCTGATAACTGTAGGAATGTTATTTCAAAATATGACTAATGATAACTAAATTTTCTTAATTGTAATAGGACTAATATTGTAATTATGACTGAATCTTCTTATCGGCAGAGACACATGGATTACTTACCAGTCATAATGTTGTCTCGTATTATCTGCACGTGGTGATCTCTGTCCGGTCTGGTGTGCTCATGCCAAAAGCCGACCACGTGGCCCAGCTCGTGGACAACGATGCCAAACTTGTCGCAGTTCTTTCCTATGGAGATTGCTTGTGCTCCGTTGCCACGCTTGCCCACGAACGAGCAACAGCTGAGAAGACCAAATCAGGAATTCATTGATATTTAAAAAAAATTAAGGTAAAATTAATTATAAAATAAGGTAAAAGGGTTCTACAACCCAGTTATTTTTGCTTGGTCCTTGTACTCACTGCCTATAAATATCCTGGGTTCAAATCCCGGTGGGGTACTATAGGATTTTTCTAACAAATTTTCTTGTAGAAATTTCACCTCGAACAACAAGGCCGTCAATAAAAAGGAAAACTTTAATTTTTACATAAGATTGAAAATAAAACCAATTAGAGTTGTTGTAGCTAATGATTGCTTTATAATAAATGCTATAGACAAATGTCTCAGAGTAAATACTAAAGGGTAATATTGAAACTAACCCACAAGGCCTTTCGGTGAAAACTATGTAGTCTCTGTGCAAATCCGAGTCTCTTTCCACAAACTTGACGCAAGTAAAGTTCTCCCAGTGCCTCATGGCCTGTTTGAAGAGAGATTTGTGCGCACCGCTGAAGTTGCCGTCGATTTCATACGGTATCACCCCATTTTCCCAGATCCTTTCTTTTCTGTTGGTCGCCGCACGCGCTGTTCGATGCTTTCTCGACTTTTCGAAAAAAGAGATAATTAGGTTGTATTGGACGCATCGTATTATAGTTCAATTATTTTTGCGAAAATTGATGGTCGTTGATGCTGAGGGAGACCAAGATTCACTTACATTAATCAAAAAGACCAGATATTGGTTGATAGGGAGTTGGGAGTCTCCGAAACAGGCATGTGTGCATGAAAAAAGCGATGAATGCAAATGAAGCACGTCAGGTTTGTACCGATAGAGATAAATGGCATTAGATCATCTCTGTCTACCCCGTAATGAACCTGACATGTTGATGTAATGATAAGTTTAACGTTGAAAGCAATGTCTCCATAATACCTTATAGGTAAAGTCAACAAGTATAATTCATGTCTCAAGGTTGTTTTGGCAAAAAACGAAATGAAACAGAATAAAAAACATATTTATGACTTGTTGTTCTTTATATCTATTTGTTATCTAGTACTCAATGTGAATATTGAATTGGCACTTTATTATAAATAATACAATATTTAATATAAATATTGTGGTTACACTTCAGTAAGAGTTGTCTTAAGACAATATTTCTGTACGTTTTCTTAATATATCATCATTATTATCACCTTTTTTAAGTCCACTGCTTGACTTAGGCTGAGATCAGCTAGCGTTGGGATTAGTCATTTGTTATGTCATTCTAGATCACGACATGGGGCAAGGCATGTATTCTTTCTCCGCCCCATCACAGATATTAATTATGTATACATATATGAATAGATAATTATGGATGTATATGATTTATTGTGTTCATTAATATTCATTTAGGAGCCATTAATTAATTACGTAAAAGTCCCGAGGAGGGGGATTGGAAATCTCTACATACGCTTAATTTAGGGGAGGGGGGGATCAAACCCATTCTTACGTAATATTTTAAGTCGATGTTTTATATTAGAAATCGCGCGGTCAAGTGGTTTGGCAGAGATCATATTTCATTTGCGTCGATCATTATTTTAAAAGTGTTATTGGTTTGTAGATTGTTTAACTGATTTATGTGTAAAATTATTTAAACGCTTGCTTTTATTACTGATAAATGGTATCTTAAAGGCTAGATATTTATCTAATAACACAATGGTAATCTGTACTTGACAGCAAATAAAATAATATAACTTATCTGTTGAAAAATAAAAATTGTTGATTTACGTAAAACTGGGAGTTTTGGTGTTACAGGTCCTTTCTAACAACATTTTATTATTTTAAAAAACGAAATGGAATCTTACGTAAGAATAGGAGACAGGGCTTTGAAAAATATTACGTACCCTTACATGGGGGTTGTGGGGGTCAAAAATAGCCAAAATCATTCTTTTGTAATTAGTGAATAGCCTCTTACCGTCTAAAAAAATATGTTATTTGACATTTTGAAGTAAAGACAGTATTTCCATTTATGAAATTTGTAAAAATGGACTTTTAAATATGTACAGGCAATTGAGATGTAAATTCGTCGAACGAATCAATTGAGTTCACATACCTCAGTGTGATTAAAGAATTGACTTTCTGCCGCTTCAAGGTCACTATTCGATTCCCGAAAAAACCAATCTTTAAACTGTCGTAATTCCACTTCTGTTGTATTTTCTTTAGGGGGCGGTTTTACTTCAAACTTCTCTTCGAACTCGTGCTCAGGTAGTTCGAACTTTTTATATCCGCCTTCGTTTCTGCCTTCGTGCTTTTTCTGGTGACGAAAAAACTTTTTCCGATTGTTATGGGAATCACTGTGATCTTCGTTTGAAAATTTGACTGTATTTTGCCCTAAGCGTTCGCTCCATTGGATATTTCTTAACCTGCAATATAATGGGAGCTTTGAATGAATGGCTCTCTCGCGTTTATATGAAGATTATATTTTTTGACAATATGACAAATCTTAGAGTAGTATTGGATAAATAGCGGATACAGGTAAAACAGCAGAAAAACGATAATTGCTTTGTAATTAAATGATATTGTATGAGCCCATTAACTCGTAATTTAAATATCTTTAATCTAGTTCTTTCTGCATCGTAAGTCCTTTTCATTTTTCATATTATATATTCGATTAAAACAAGGTCAAATTTCTGAGAAAGAAGGTAAAACCATGACAATTTATGTAAGGTTGACTTAATTGCGTGCCTAAGGAACCTATGCCTCTGGCGCTAACACTTGACCGCCTTACCATGGAATGGAGGGCGCCAGTGAACCCTTCGGGTCTCACTTGGTGATTTTAAACAAGCATAAACATGCACGCTTCGTTATAAAAATTTCTTACTCGTCTGGCTTTAGCCGTGATGCCGATGGTGTCGAAAGATTTTACGTAATGCGTTGATTTATTTAATATATAAATAAGCATAATAAGCCTACGATGATAGACAATGATACAGATTTCAATACCCCGGTTATATTAAACCATGCAGATATCCTCACTATAACAGAAAATAAGCTTCTAGAACGAATTATGTGAATCTATATAAATAAAAAAAAAGCCACGCATATCTATCGTAACATATTCTTGGCATGAAACAGAATCCATCCATAGATTCTCAAGAGACAACAGATGTGTAAATCAAAGTATTTTATTTCAATGGCGTTCGTCGCAAATGTGACTTAAATGTTTACAAAAGCATTACACAATGAATGATAGATGAGAGATACAACAAAGGGATGAGAGCAAATAAAGCAAAATTGTTATAAGAGGAAAATAACGTAGCTTTTTCAATATTACAATCTTGAAGAAGAAATGAAATGTCAACACGTATCTATGTACATACATTCGTTGCCTTTAACTACACCACGTTGCTTTATGAATTGAGCAGATTGCATCTGGTGAGCAACATGAGCAGCCTTTGTTAATCGTATTAAATTTTATTTGATGACATTACTCTCGAAAGCGTTCGAAATATGTAGATATTACGAACGCTTTCGAGCTTCTGTAGAGAAGTGTCAGTCATTTCAAGAACGAT
Source organism: Croniades pieria auraria (assembly GCA_018248815.1). Lineage (NCBI taxonomy): Eukaryota > Metazoa > Arthropoda > Insecta > Lepidoptera > Hesperiidae > Croniades > Croniades pieria. Next base: position 8,259 of record DWJK01000586.1, read on the forward strand.
ATTTACATTGGTGAACACCTACATATGCAATTATTATAATGTAATGCTGAATTATTATGATAAAACTATTTCTTAACATAAAAATGAATAAATGTTGATGAAAATTGGGGATATTGCGGAAGATATTGTAGTAAAATGTTAGAAAGAATAAAACATCATACCGTCTTCTATTACCATGTCTTCTTCTTCTTCTGCGCCTGTGTGCAGTTGTGTCGTCCATTAAGCTTTGTAGACTTTCTGTCGGTTTCAGTAAGTCATTCCCGTCATCAACCCGTGCATAAAGATCTTGATCGGTTTTGTTGATAATTGCTTTATCTGCATTTTCTGTGTCTTCCTCTTGATCGTTTGTCGACAGTACACCATTAGTTGGTGCTGGAGCAACTGTCATGTTTTCAGGCAATTCTTTGAACTTCAAATTATTTTTCGAATCTCCAGTAATTTCTCGACTATTGCTTTGTATTTTATTCGTTACTTCATCCATTTTGTTAGAAAAGTTCGTTGATTGTATATTATGATAAAACTCATCTAAATTTAAAATGTTATCAGTTGAAATATTAACCACAAGAACACCATCCTGTTCGAGACTTTCAGACTCGGTAAGATTATCTGTAACAGTAGTTTGGTTCATGTAATTTTGCTTCGTTTGATTGCTTATATTAGTTAATATTTCGAATGTTTCTCCTGGTGGTAATTTGCCATTTTTCATTAATATTGACTTATCTAAGCCAGCTGGTAGGACCTGAAAGACGACTATAATTTGTAACGGAGATTGAAAATATTTGTGTAAAGTGAGAAGGGTAATTTACGTAGATCTTACTTTCGTCAATAGCGAAGCATCGTTGTACTTTTTTGGTTTTTCTTGTGACAGAGGAACTGGTTGTTTAGTTCTTTTTCTTAAGATATCTGGCAGTCCTTCTTCTTCTACTTGCAGGCCTTCTAACAGAACTTCTTTTTTCAGTCTCTCTACTTCTTCTTGTAGTGATTTATTGATTTTTGACGTGGATGGGGCTGAATTGACAGGCTTAAAGTAATCAATGTCTGGAATGGCAATGTCTCCAAGAAAGTTTTCTGAAACAAATAAAATATTCTTTAAAAAGGGCTTAAAGATATAATGGTTAATTACAGAGCTATACGAAATACGAGACGTATCTTAGTATCAATTTTAATTACAAATTATCCTACTAACTGGTACTGCGTCGGTCAAACGTGCGGGGACGCCGCACGTTTGCCGTGTGGAACGCTGTCTTCGTCCTCGCCGGCGGGGACGGCGCGTGTATATGTGATGTTGGTGTAGTGTCTAGGAGGGTGACGAGTCCACCGAAGAAGACCTATTTGCCAGTGTTATATCGTCATCAGGGTCATCTATTACATGCCTCGGTCTCCTGAGGGGAGCTTTTACCCCGGTTGGACGGCGAGGGTACGAGACCGTGTTTCTAATGAGACTATTTGGGTGGACGTTAGCCTTGTCAAAGTAGCTAACTGCTTGCTTTTTCAAGAGCTGGGCTATTGTTTCTAAGTGCAGGTCCCTATGGAAATCTACGTTACGTAAGTACTAGGATGGATCCCGAGGCATGATTGCAACCGCCTTATATAGGGACGGTAGTACTACCCTACAAAAATGTATAAACGCGTAATGGACGTTCCTAACAATATTGTAACACTATATTACACACTAGTCATATACAACCGTTCCATTAGTTGTAACGCGCAAGCCGGCGCAGTGTTCCAATTACTCAGAGCGTGTCGCGTCCGTACCGCCACGTTAGCGTACAATACGGTTAACACCGTTCCGTGGTCCATTAATTTACACGGATACATGGGTGGGTTATTTGCATAATTAATTTTTATATACCACACATGTACATATGAGCTGAAGATCGAGCGCAGTGGCGTGCTATGGGAACGGCCTATGTCCAGCAATGGACGGGAGTAGGCTAATGATGATGATACATATATTCACAGATGCATGTATATAATGGCGATGGCGCTCATTGGGGGAGGCCTATGTCCAGCAGTGGACTGAGATAGGCTGATAATGATGATGATGTATATAATGCAAGTTTAACATGTGTAAACAACTTTGTGAACTTTCTTCACAACTATATATATTAATATTGTTAAGGCGAAAGTAACTGTCTGTCTGTACGTATAGTGGTCATGTTAAAACAACTGAAGCGATGTTGTTTTATGAAATTTTCGTTTAGACGAAACTTTAGGAACGGAACTACTTAGAATTATTATTATCTGCACTTAAAAGAATGACATTCGGAATGAGAGATAGTTCTGGATCAATGTGAAATAATCAATAACAGACTTTATAGATATCTTTTGTCCTTTTCAAAGACATATTGCTTTTGTTACGGCATAAGGGTCTTCTAAGTTACGTTTCACCTACATGTTTCATTCATTGGTAAATCAATAATATTATTAGTTTTCAACGTTAAAACCATACTTGCTCATTTTATGTTTTATTTTTAGAACGATAATTAAAAACTACCTTGCACTTGTAATTAAATATGAATTATTTTTTATTCCTTTTTCATCTGTACATCTAGACATAAACGTGTCGATTTACTGGGCGAATATTAGATAATAACTGAGTCGAATAACATATAATAAAATGGATTGTTATTATGAACGAATGGTACTGGATTATAATGAGCTTATGTCGACTCAGTGGAATTCGCCATTCACCATAGGCTTTACGGATTCTACGCGTTACACAAAGCCTACCATCCCTTCGTTGGATAGCCCCCTAATGAATGAATTCACTTACTCTATCCAACAATACAGTTATGTACCGTAAAAAGTATGAGCAAGTACAATAAAAAAGTGAGTTTATAAAGAGGGGAATCAGTGAATCGAATCAGAGAACAGTAATTTGTATTTGTTTGTAGGGTAGGAAGGGTAGGAGGAGGGGGGGGGGGGTGTGATTATCTATCTATCTACGTATGAGGGTTGAAATGGTGATATAACAGTAAAATTCACAATATTCAACCCTTTTTGTTCACTGATAGTAAAGTAGAAAGTCTTGAAAAGGGGTGTGCGTATATGATAGATATATTTGTCATTTAGTGCATTCTGTCTACACCGTAAACGAACCTGATTTATGGTTAACGTACTTAGTTTCCTATTCTGAGTTTAGGTGCGTAGTCATTGGTGTGTCTATGATATTTATGTTACATACAATTATATTAGCAATGCACACTAGGATGTAATAACTCATATATAACACGCGTGGAGGCGTGAAATGTATACATTATATAACATTATATGCAAACCATATAACTACACATATTAATCCTATTATACATTACATTGGAACTGCAACGTACTATTGAATATCAATTCCGTATATACGTTACTGGCCAGCTATTAAATTGGAATATAGAACTTGAAATCATGAATATGCATGAAAGCAGTGTTTACTGAAATATACGGTATCCATTACGCATTGTGTATGCGCCTATGAGGATTTAATTAATTGCCAGCGAGCATTGAAACGTGCTATTACATTTTACGACGGATCAGGTGTACACGTTAATCTCATACAGTTGTTCTCATTGTCGTCAGTTTGAATTTAGAATTTTCTCTTTTTGATTTACGTCTAATGCTCGTTTTTATTGTTGCGTATCTATTGAAGTTTTTGTAAATCTATATAAATGTTGCTAATAAGAAGATAAATAGTTTAAGAAAACATAGTGTGGAAATCTGCAGGACTCAAAATTTAAAAAATGTTATCTAAGGTGTGTGAAGTCTGCCAACCCGCACTTGGCTAGCTTCGCAGACTATAGCTTTAAAACTCTCATTCTGACTTATGTCCAACGGTGAACCAATAAAAAGGTCGGAAAAATATATATTAAAACCTAGCAATTAGGCTTATGTATTTCCATTATAGGTTATATATATACATGTATGAAGTTATGTCGATTAGCAGCGAGCAATGGAACACGCGTCTGTTTACCGTCGTCCCAGGTGTAGGCATTGTTAATGACGGCTCGAGTCGCGCTTGTTATTGCCAATTTGGAATGATAGCACAGATAGAAATTTGTGGTCGCGTCGTTACGACGATGTTAATTGAATTTCACCTGTAACAATGTGTACAAGGAATTACACATATATACATATAGGAATACAAGAAAGTTATTGACAACAAGTGGTTAGGTAATCAATTAATAATAATTGTAATATATACGCAGTGGCTAGTAGCTGAACATCAAGCTTAGCGGCATGCTATCGAAGAGGCCTGTTCAGCAGTAGACGGAAATAGGCTGATAATGATGATGATGATGAAAAAATGAAGAAAATAAGTGACGTCTACAAAGAAGTAATAGTCTAGAAGGGAAAACTGAAGAAGTAAGACAGTGTGTCTCAGAAGAGAGTCATGTCACCGTCATCTCCTGATGAGGGCCTGAATTCTGTCCGTATTAAAACATAGACGATTATTTTGCAATTAAAAATTAATGTTTAAGATTTGTGAATTATCTGCAGGAGATCCTTCGACGTTGTCATGAAGTTTCTTAGATATCGTTCGTGAAACCCTGAAATGTCTTAGAATTTTCTTGTGCATTAATACCAAAGAAAAGCCACATTTTCTCACACTTTCACTATCCAAGCAGGGTGTTAATTCCTAGGCTTCATCTTGCTTTACATCAAGTGAGATTGCAGCCAAATGAGAGCCCTTTGCCAATTAATAAATTTAAAAAAAAAACCAATACGCGATTGTCCGCGTATGAGTAAGTACATTCACATCAATGTTATCTGAGGTGCATTATACCTCACTTCGTTTAATTACTTAGTACAATAAATATTGTCATACGAATCGGCTGTATGTTTTAATTACCGCATCTAGTTGTTCCAGTACTAACACTGGTTAGAAACTCTCTAAAGTACTGACTTTAGAGAGTAACACCACGACTGTAATCCCCGAAGCGGTAGGCATAGAAGTGTAGTACAACACCACGTTTCACCAGTTATGATTACGTTCCATGGAATAGTTGGTGAGTCTATTGAATAATTATTTAGCGAGTGTGTGGACATATATCCCACAGTCAGTATTAGAGGGACAGTACCTTCAGTTTTAATGAAGCGACCTTCTTTTTAAGTCACAAAACCGGTACAAGATACAGAGGACCTGTAAAAACATTTTACGAGGACACACGCAATAGTAGTGGAAGTTTTGATAAGGTTTATTTATTGCTTAGTAAAATAGTGAAAAAACGATAAAACATGTCATTCGCTATTCGCAATTTGTAGTGGAAATGGGTTTACAAGGGCGTTCACATACCGTAACGGCCGTGTCGCGATAAGGGATGCCACGTTTAATGTTCAGTAGGTTCAGTATTGTCTGTACTGGCGAAATATTTTAAATGTATAAACATTATCATACCCATATATCAAGGCTATAGGCTCACCACCTATTCCTTGGAACTTAAACATAACTGGTGAAACTTTGGAGTGTACTGCACTCCTCTGCTTACCTCTTCGGGGATTACAGGCGTGATGTTACGTTTATTATCAAACCCTTCTTATTCTTAGAAAAGATCCGTGTATATCAGGGGAATGATAACGGTGTTGATGATGATGATGACCGTAATCACCGTCAACTTTTTTTGTCGTTAAACTGTTACATTGACTGCCTCGTTGGTCGAGTGGTTGCTGTTTCTCGAGGTTCGAATATCGGATCGGGTAATATTGGACTTTTTAACTTCGATTATCTAGAGTTGTTCGAATGTCAAGTAGTAGGAATGTCCTGCAGTGGTCCCTATTCTGGAATTTAACATGGAATTAGAATGTCTGGCAACAGACGGTTAACATAAAATAACTCGTGAAAGGTGGGAGAGTAATACAGTCTCTTGCCTACTATTTTGGGGATATTGTCATAATATTGTTAGAAATAGTAATGATTGCAGGGAAATGACAAAGTCAATGACTGCCCACGTCCAAACAATAAATGATAATTGTGACGCGTTTTATTTACAATACATCGTGAGTAGTCTTAAAAAGCTATTTAAAGCATTTTGAAGCTATATACCCTTTACCTACAGCGAGCGTGTAACTGAAAGCGATCGTTATATTTCCTTATAGCTCGCCATTTACAAAATGTTATATTATAATACATACATGCAATTGTTTGCTTTCGACCAGAAAGGCTCTTTAAAACAATTTTTTCATCGTTTCTCGTTGTTGGCGAAACGCGTGTTTGTGGTAGGGTACGTCACCCTTAAACTTTTACAGGCATATTTTGCGGTTGTCTTCCCAAACCGGGTTATCATAAAACAGGTTCTGAAATACTTTTTTTTCGACATATTGTATTTATACATATGTATATTTTGAAATATTTTACTGTAAGCAGTGATATCCTAAAGATTTAGAATTCAGTTTCCGACTCTCTGAGTTTTAATTTGAGTTGAAAGCACGGCGAGTACAGATTTCTTTGCGTTTTAAAACTGAAAAATATTTCTCATAACGGCGGCGGAAGACGTCGTGAGAAAGTTCTTATTCATACGTATTATTTGCCATCATAAGATTGTCTAAGTTTATGGCTGGGCCTCCCCTGAGGGGTTTTTGCATAGCCCTGCGCCAGGCTTGCTGGTTGGCGATCGTAGTACACGATATTATGTATCCCCTAAGATGCTGCCCGTCAGCGGCCAGGGCATACAGCCGTGCCTAGACAGGCCGCATCGCTTTAGATATGCCAGTCCTATTATTATCTATATTCAAACTATTTTGTTTCCCGTTTGTTCTATATATGTGACTTAGAGAACAAAAAAAACTGTCAAAAACACAATACGTCAGGTTTAATGTAAAGTTGAAAATAAAAAGTTTAATACACTTAATCATAATAATAATATTTGACACTTGGTACTTTCTGCCTACCCCCTAATAACTTAGTGTGACAATATAACTAATATTACTTTACTAAATCAATATATACATAATATATATAGCACTATTTAAAAGCCTGGATGTAAGAACTCGAATATTTTTCGTATTGAAGTATGTCATATGAGCTTTTGTAATGTTAAGGTTCGCGAGGTATCGTGGAGACGTTAAGTGCTTAGCAAATATCGTCGCCTTCAGTAGCTACACGAGTATTCCAACAGATGTACTGGGAAGAAAATGAGAGAAGGGCGTATAAGCTTCTTATAAGGAATCTTGAGCTCCTACTTGAACGCGCTGATCAGCTGAGAATAGTAATTTTAATGCGAAAAGAGGCGCGAAAATTGAAAAGTTAAATTTAATAAAAATGAAGGAGGAATATGTCTAATCCTTTGTTACGTATAGCTAATCAGAAAGTCAGTCAACCTCTCCTACTGTCCCCATCTTTTATCGTCAGCTTCTAGGTGTCCACTGCTGGACGTAGGCCTTAATAGACTGACTTACAATTATTTTAAAGACACTTAGACACATGTGTATGTACATTCATCAATCATAATTTTTGTAGGTTAGTTAAAAATACTTCCAATGTTTTTCTACATACTCTTAAAACGTATATTTAAAAGAGGGCATATATTTGAAGGAATTATTATTATTATTTTTATGTTTATATGCAGTAATAGCCTAGTGGTTTAGAATTCAAATCCATGGCGCGCAACTCTTTACAAAAGTGCGTTATAAGTTTAAATATCATTTGCAAACGATGAAGAAAAACATCGCGGGGAAACCAGGCACTCCTTAGAATTTATTTAAAAAAAATTCTAAGCTGTTTCGAGTCTGTCAAACCGCACTTGGCCAGCGTGGCAAACTAAGGCCTTAACACTCAATATGAGAGGAGACCCATATTTCGTATGTAACAGTGGAAAGATAAAAGGGTCGATTATTATTTAGTAGATTTGTATGTTTCAATAATATTTAGTTGTTTCATCGTTAAACTAAGCTGATTACAAAAGGAAAAACACAGACCATGTTTCTAAATGGTGCCAAACGCCATATCTTTGTTGCTGTTATACCTACACTACGAATATAGATAATAAATAAAAAGTAAATAAATCAAAATAAATCTGCTTTTTTAAATGTCAGCATCTTGTACTTGCCTTTAGGTATTTATAAATCTGCGGGAATTTTCATTAAATTGAATTTCATAACAGATATCTAATTATCCTCATATTAAAATAAAAAATGAAATATGTATGCCAAGATGATAATAAAAACCGAATGAATATTAGAACTAATGAATTTATTAAATTTTAACTCTGATTTTTAATTGAATGCCTTTAATTGAATTAACCGAATCTATAAGATACCTTACCATTTACATTGCAAAATTATCTCTTTGTTCTCAATATAGTTGGTGAATAATACTCGTCCATATCTTTGGTATTCACCATTGAGACAGTTTGCCTTGAATAATTGAATCGATGAACACCGCATTGCGTGCAGTTTCGGTGCAATGATTTGCATACTGGCAACATTGTATAAAATATGGCAAATTTCAATTTAACGTAATATTTCAATTGATTTAATAACGACCATTTTTGTTTTTAATCATATTCGTAATTAGAACAAAACTAACCCATACCACTCGCGTTATTTGGCGTACAGTTTCCAATGATTGGTCGGAAATATAATTGTGTTAGAAAAAAGAACGTTATTTTACATATCCTTTTAAATTTACAACTGACTGTGGAAGGTTTTACTACTTGATCAGTCCCCCTGTCATTGACATATCCTAATTTCAGAATACATAGGCGTAAGACGTAACATCACGCCTGTAATCCCCGAAGGGGTAGGCAGAGGAGTGTAGTACACCCCCACGTTTCAGCAGTTACGTTTAAGTCCCACAATGAAATAGTGAGCCTATTACCATCCACCGGGCACACATCCAGACTCCGAGTCATTACTAGAAATTTCAGTGTTTTCGTTTAATTAATTACAAAAGCAAGTTGAATTTTAACAGAAAAAATATAGCTTTCCATTGCGCAAATCTCTAAATTGTGTAGGTTTTGTAACGATTTTTAATACAGTCGTAATAAGTGCATTTATTTTTAATAATATTACATTAAAATACCAAAATTTGTATACAGATTTATTACAATTACTTGCATTATAGAACAATATTACTCGAGCACCTCAATATTTTGCTTGAACAGATACCTAATATTTCTAACAAACAAACCTATCTGATCAAATTTATGTAGATTCTACGTGCATTAGAATCAATAGATTTCAATTTGTCGGACCACTAATGAGCGTGTACCTTCAATAGCTAATGGGCCGTCGCTATAACACATCTGTTCATAATAATTAAACCACAGAGCAGCCCGTTATGAGCATTAAATTTGGCGATTTGGTCGGCGCGCTACAACGTGTTAAGCTTATTTAAGTTTGCTAAACGTGTACATGTTTAGGTTCGAGTCATTAACAGACGGCAGTTTTCAATAATAAATACAGATATAATTATTTATTTAACTTTATTAATTTATTCTTTATTGTAATACCTGAAAAGTAGGTAAGTATAGCAGAAGGCGGAATTAATGCCTAGTGCATTCGCTACCAGTCAAACTTTGGTGATGGTGAAAAATTTGGCGGTAGGCGTTAACATAAAAAAAACATACTAAATATAATAGATAAATATATGCTGTATTTAAACATAAATAAATATAAATGTATACATATACCAACATACATATATATACAATTATACAATACAATTATATGTTATACAATCTGTTTCAATTATGTAATCACGCGTTGAACGCGTTTCTTTTAAAGTGGGAAGGATAAAGCTGTGTATGCCCATTGAATGACACGCTGCCCTAACTCGTGTTGACAAACTAAACACGGTTTTGTGTCCGATATTGTTGTACAATTACGTCAGACCCCATAAAGGGTGAACATAAGTAGGCCCCTAGCTCTGAAAAAATAGTAGAAAACTAGTGTGTAGGTTTCTCCATGATTTTCGCCGTCATAAGAAGTGACATTTCATTATAAACATTATATTATCTGTTAAGATATAATTGGCATTAAGCCTAAGACTTGCTGGGGTGTTGTGTTGAGTAGTGCTTTTTTATTATAGAATTTCGGCGTCCCAAAGGTTTCGATTTCAGTTAAAGTCATATTTCAAAGTCAGTCAAGTCAAGTCAAGTTCATAAAGTCAGTCAAAAGGCATATTTATAATTTGTTCACGTTCCTCCCCACATTATACAGATGTTAATAATAATAGAAGCAAAGTAACTAACTATGGATATATGAGTAGAAAACAGACAATGCGGAGCCTGATTTCCTTTACCAAGAACCACTTAATATGTTTCGTTTGTTGTACTCATGTATCAAGTTACGCTGAAGTTAATTATAAATAGAATTGTACTTGAGTACCTCGTTGCTCGAGTGGTTGCTAGCGCGATTGCCTGTCGGGAGGTCCTGGGTTCAATACTATTGGATTCTTCTAATATAGAATATCTAGTAGTGACTCGGAGTCTGCATTTGTGCCCGATGTCTGGCAATAGGGTTTCCACTCTCCGCCTATTCCATGGAACTTAAACGTAACTGGTGAAACGTGGGAGTGCACTACATTCCTCTGCCTACATCTTCGATGATTACAGGCGTATGTTACGTACTTGAGTATTATTTGAGGTAAACTTTTTAATTAATCAAATAAGCTTTGTAAGAAAACCAGAACTGTATTTACTGTGTCGTTAGTGGCATATCAAAGCCACGGCAACGTACATTATGTGTTCTTGTAACTACAGCACTAGAGGTATGTAAATAATGAAGAACGAACGAACGAAACCGGTGTACTTGTATGATGATGATGAAATAATCGTAACTAGCCACTCGTTCCCTATCCCTTAAGGGATCCCGAGAGATGGTATAATATAATAATAAATCTATTGTCCTGATATACTGATCTGATGTCAATCTTTGGGTAATGTGACTAATATATTGTCCTGATATCAATCTGTAGCTATTAAATATCACTCGATACTTATGACGTGAGACGCTGATGCAATCGATTTGCCTACTCCCCAACGTGTACACTGAATACCCTGAAAGCTTTGTTTGAAAGATGGCGTATTCGTGCCGTCGTCCTAAGTAATTTTTAATGCGGATTTCATATGAAAAATAACGTCATAGTTATTCAGAATTTCTGTCTAGTCTTTGGCATTAAACGTGGCAGATTATGATCTAAACCGTTTTCATTGGGAATGGAGATTCGTATCTATTATGGGACTATCTACTATGGGACGCTAATCAAATGAATCAGACTTTTGTATAAATCTTCGATTAAGATTTCACCAACTCAGATATTTTTTTGCCAATTTTTTTAAAAATCCAGATTGCAATTCGTGTTTAAATAAAATAATGAAAAAAAAAATGAATTTGTAAAAAATGTTGTGTAATTTTTTTTTACTGAATCTGGTAAACAGACAAACGGGTTATTTGATGGAAGGTGGATAGTCTTCTATGAACTTGTGGAATATCAATGATTTACCAAAAACTTCCTGGCAATGAACTAGAGTTTTTTGTCACGATTTTATGAAAAAATCCATGTCATATTGCTTTGAAAATACAACGGAATGATGTTATGTGATTTAAATGAAAATATAAAATTTGCATATTACCAGAACTTGACTTCCATTGCTATATAGGTATCTTATAAATACACCAGGCTATTGAAAAATTGAGCTTCATATTTAAGCTGCAAATACTTGTTATTCGATAAATAATACAATTGCCGAGTATCTAAGTAATGTTCATCTTAACAACTAAATGTTAACAATGGAGATAACGCGCGAGAATATTTTCAAATCTTTTTCCAAAATATATTTGCGCGAGACGATCTCGTAATATTTTTCATGTTTCGCATATTTCCATCGAGTATTTTGTTGGAAAAAATAACGGCGTGTGAAGTGAGCTGTGATGCCGCGAACAAGGCTGTTGTTGGCACCTTCATATATTACGGGACTCTACCTCATACTGGGACGATGCTCGCTTTTTATATTTCTGGCATTAAAATTATTAAGATGGTTCAATAATAAGAATAATGTAATAATAGATGGGGTAGGCAGAAGAGTGTAGTACCCTCCCACGTTTTATCAGTAATGTTTACGTCACACAATGGAATAGGCGGTAAAGCTATTGCTGTTTACCGGGCACATATCCAGACTTCGAATAGTAACAAACTTTACCAGAGTAAAAGGTAAAACCAAAATAAGCATTTCTACTTAAAAAATTTGGCACAAAATAATATAACAAGCCTACAATGACGTTTAATTTTAGGCATTGTTACATTATGCACTCGTTCTGTTGTTATCTAGTTTTAAATTAAACAAACACAAGGTACTAAATTGTTGGTCAACAGTTGTAGTTTTCAGGGCGTATTTTTCAGCAGGCTGTTGTGAAGCGAGTCGCAGTAAACTTACAAGGCTGTATCTGAAAGTTCACCCATTTGCAGACTATTTAATTTTACTGGTTTGTTTAACGTTTATCGTGAGTAACGGTAATTTGGTACATTTTGTAATATCCTCAACAGTAATATGAGATATATGTTATATTATCAATATTATATTCTCACGTCTACAGTTTTAAGGGTAGGCAGAAAGAACTGAGTACCAAATATATCTATACTTAAACGATATAAAGACTATACATTGAGATGTCTGTAATGCCGAGAATGTGAATAGAAGATATCTAACCAGTACTTACTAATATACTTTCAGTAGTCAGTCACTTATAGTCAGTGTCCTGATATACCTATACTTTTAATGCGTTTAAAAGCTTGTTATGGTCTATTTCCATGACAGCTAATATTTTAATTTTCTTTATACTATTAACTATAAAATGTAAATGAAGTTTTTACATTTCTTTTTTTTTTTTTTTTTTAATCGACCCATTAACATTCCACTGTTGGAATATGAGTCTCCTCCCATATTGAGA
>DWJK01000587.1:0-21136 GCA_018248815.1 Croniades pieria auraria
CTTTTTCTGTCACAAACAGAGGAGGTTTCATTGTACCTATCAATAGCCCGGTACACAAACATTTGACTAATACCAAGGGTATGGAGAATTTTAAAAATTGTATTTGGCTCTATACCTACTTTATGTAATGCAATCACGGCGATTCGGTTCTCTTTATGACCCCACTCTATTTTAATATCACAAAATATTTTGCAATATATTGACGCGAAAATAAGAGATCACTATGAACAATCGTATAAAAATGACAGATTCTAAATTAAAAAGTAAGGTTTTGTTTATTTTTAATTGTAACAGTATTTATGACCAGACTAAGTACAAAGTTCAACGTCTCTCTTATACATCACGAATAGAAATAGAAACGACAAACTATCCAAAAAGGGCTATTTTGCAGATGGTTTTTTAATTATGAAATGAGTTTGGAATCGCTAATAATGAGTGCCAAATATTTGAATTTTGACATGCTTCTTCTACACTTTTCACTGTCTTAACTCTTATTACAAGCATGCTTGTTTCAGAGACTTTTTAGTTTGGTGTTTATAAAAATGATATGTAATATATACATGAACAATAGTCTTGGATATTCTTTAGAGCTTTGGAAAATTAAGCCATATTCAGAAATAACCTGTAGTAAATCGAATATTCACGAACCAAATACTGTACCAATTAAATTTTTGGTTATCATTTTGCTGTAATACATCATTATTTAAGAAATCAAATAATTAAATATTTATGTAACTGGATTCTCTTTTCATAAATCGAATATTATGTTTTTTAACGATTGTTACGAAAATTATTCGCCCGTTAATTGAATTGTATTTTATCAATACAAACTAACAGTTGTTGCAAGTTCGTATTTTGAGCCGAAATAAAGATTCAATGGTTACTAAAACTATGTAATGTTAAAAGTTTAAGAGATAATTCTCTGTGCAACTGTAAAATAGTGTAATATTCCTTTGTTACTTATTATTATTAAACTACGCAATTGGTTTGAGCGGGCAGCGCGGCGTGGCTGAACGTGACGTACAGTCTAATTTTAATAGCACGCGAATCAACACTGACTCACTCACTATTCATACTGCCCTATAACTTCTTAAATTATATTTCGATGTATTCATATCAAGTACTTATATTACCAGTAACTAAATAGGTCAATTTGACGCGAGACTGACATTAAGAAATTGTTAGGTTATGTTTGTGTTTCATTCCAATTCGTAATATTCGTAATTGACCAAATCTACGTTCACTCTAAAATAAGTAAACGTGGTTGAATAAAAAGACTACCTCGTTGATCGAGCGGTTGCTAGCGCGACTGCCGATCGGGAGATCCTGGGTTTAAAACCGGGTAGAGTAATATTGGGATTTTCTAATTTAGAATTTCTAGTCATGAGTTTCTAGTGACTCGGAGTCTGGATCTGTGCCCGGTGTATGGCAATAGTCTCACTACCTACTCCATGGGACGTTCTTTCTAAACGTAACTGGTGAAATGGTGTACTACACTCCCATGCCTACCCCTTCGGGGATTACAGGCGTGATGTTACATGGTCAATTAAAAAGTAGTAAGAAATTAAAAGGTTGTAATATTAGTAACATGTTTTAATAAAGATCGTAATTCATTAAAAAATACACAATCACTTCAAAACATTTCTTTCAGTCTATACTCCGTTGATTAACCATAAATAAATAAGTTGATTAACCATAAATAGATATCAATTCGTCATTAATTTCAGTATCTAATTTAGGAGAAAGCATAATTAGACGATTTTTGTTATGAGTTGTATATATGTAAATACAAACGATGTATAAATTTATGATCGAATCATTACCCATTAGAAAAAGGTATGTTAACGTGTTTTTGTGTGTCTATGCTTTATTTCTTTGCGCTGTTTGAGTCTTCTGACATTTTTAATTTAAAAAATTTGGTTTTTTCTTTTTATATTCGTCCATTAATTAAAACACGTGCACTGATTTTTTTGCTTAGTTTATTATATAATTATTAGCATTGCACCATATTTATACATCTGAGAAAAGCTTCATTTACATTATATAGGTACGTAAAATGAAGAATCATGAATGCACTCTGGCTTTATGTACTGCATTATGTACATATCGATTGCTACTCGTATTAATTATAACACGCTTGCATTTGACTTTCATTGTAGTTCAATATTTAAAAATTACATTATACATTAGTGTACTAAATGGTTTACTGCCATAGACGATTTTAATAGTAGGTACGAATATAAATTAATCCATTGTAATCATAAAAGGGAATGGTTCATTATAAAATTTATCTTGTTTATATACGACAATTATTTGTGTAGTGCATGTTTTCATGTCAATTTTAAAAAGTCAATGTCAAGTCAATGTCAAGTTTAAAAAATATTTCGTACGTAATCGGATAGAATAGAAAATATGTCAGTAGAGTAGACGCACGAAGATACACGAATTGCTTTTCCTGTTTCGAATTGTATGAAATTACACCAGACGTCGTATATTGCAGGCTGAGCTGATCTATCGTCCAACGTCTCGTACGATCACTCGACTCACCACGTACCCAGAGGTGCCACATCATATCGTGCGTGTGCGCGTCCGCCCCTCCGTCATCCTGAGGGAACTGGACCGCATCAACTACCGCCGCCGCCCTGCGCTGGCTGTCTCTGCCGTTGACGACTTTTACCGATCAGAAGCCACCAAGGTAAGGTATTCGGTGTTAAGCCATGTGATTTTCATATCTTATTTGTTATAGTCCATCGCTGCTATGTTCTCTCAGGGATTCTACTCAAATCCTCAAAAAATTTCCCTACATTCCTAATAAAATCAACGCCTAAATTACCGCTCTTTACTGTGAACATATTACGATCGTCAATAATATTATGTCCAGTCGATGTATCGAGCAGTGAATTCCACGAAACGTAATTCACTTGTTCATCACCATCAAACTCGGTATCGTGTTGATATATTGCTGATCGATGAAATTTTAATGGCTCCTAAAATCACTCGAATAAACAAAAATATCTCGAAAAGTTTTAACGTCTTACGTAGGACGTATTATGTTGTACGCGGCGACCCTGGCACCGATCCCATTGGTTGTGCATTCCACGTTTTATTCACTGATAAAATTAGTCGCTCTTCCCCATTTCTAATTGTTTGATAAAACACCTGTAGAGTCTCTACGAAATTATTTCTTTTATATTAATATGTGATTCATTGTGCCTATTTCAAATTTCATTAGTGTCATGAGGGTTGACTTAAGACAAAAAGTTCATATCGATCTATATCTACTAGGCGGCAAATATGCATATTGTTTTTAAAGATTTCTTTTTTTGTAGATGTAAGCTGAGACTAAGCATTTCTAAAGCTTAAGTTCCCGACACATTTCTTTCAGTTCCCTTTTCATCATCAACATGTTCAAACATGCATGTCAGTATCAAAAGGGTTGACACATTCGTTAGGCGGATAGGTCTACCCAAATATTTCAAAAGTATGATAAATAGATTTACGCCTACGACACTCGGACAAGGTGATTTGTAAAGTAGGTATGCAGTGTAGTGTATGATTGTACGTTTTATGAATAACTTACACGTAAAAATATTCTAAAATAGTGAACGGTGAGGCAGACGTGTCAGCTCAATATGTGCGGGCGTTGCTATTGGTGAGACATGATAGAAAGACGGTGATTACAAGTATATTTTTAATATTTTCGAAGACAAATAGACATTGACTGCCTCGGTTGTCGAGTGGTTGTAAACGTGACTGCCGATTGGGAAATCCTGGGTTCAAATCCCGGGTCGGGTACAATAGTACCTACTAGAAGTTCTAAATTAGATTAGTGACTGGATCATTTGTCTGTCTGGATCTGTGCCTGGTGTACGGCAATAGGCTCACCACCTATTCCACGGGACGTAAAGGTAAGTGGTGAAACGTGGGAGTGTACTACACTTCTCTGCCAACCTCTTCGGAGATTATAGGTGTGATAAATATACATGGTCCTTTTTTTTTGGAGATACTATAAATATTTCGAAATAGAGTCAACACAGAGAAGACTGCATTATTTCAATTGTTCTTCTTCTTTTCGGTCTTTCGAGGGGATCGCTTCGAGCGTTTTCATACACACAATTAGTCTGTAATTTTGCTATACTTTTTGCAATCCCTCAGCTGAAGAAGAGCTGGAGAATATTAAATTATATTGTTTTAGTTCACCTTAACAGGGAATACGGATTAACAGCCCGCACGACTGTAGGGTGTACCATTGTAACACCCTTTTAGGGTGTTACAATGGTTTTACGGTCATGAATTATATAAATGATCAGAATTGAAACAGACTTTTTAACATAACCCCGTTGCGTCCTAAATTCCTCAAGATTCTATATTCCATACATTTCTTTCAGGTAGTTATTGGTAGATGGTTCACCTCTTCACCGTTACAGCTAGTAGTATGTTATGTTAAAATAAATCTATTCCAAATGTAATATAAGTTCTTATTTTTGTTGTTATCCGGTGGTCTCTTAACAATTTCAGGCCTTCGAAGACGAGACTCGTCGTATCCGCGCCGACACGGCCTCGCTGCTCCAGCGCGCACGCTCTGTAGTCCCTCGCGCCAAAACTCTTGCTCCCCTTGAAACGATCTATTCGTGAGTATTTACTCATTACAGTTACATAATGATGATAAATGACCAAATATGTTATTTATTCTTCGACGCCAACGGAGCTGATGTTGCAGACAGTGTATAATTTGATAGAGACAGAATTAATTAGCAAAATTGTCCATTTCGCACAGGCATATGAGTAATTAAACATCTAAATATTTCTTAACAACATCTTAAGCCTAATGGGTGGTAATTTTTAATGCATTTTGGACCAAAATTAAGACAAGATTGGACGATTATCTTATCTCATTGTGCGCAGAGTCCGTTAAATCATATATGAAAGTGCAAACGTTTTAGCTTCGATGTCTGTGTTCAAGGCTCGTTAGATCTTGCCAGCCACCTGTTAACGGCAGGTCAAGTTTTTCTTGGCATCATCTGATGTAACCGTGCGAAAATAGTCCATTGATGTGTCTATCAGACCGCCCTGGCACTGACATTGACGGCATCGCGCATCCGTCGATTATTTGGCATGAATTGCGGCAGGCACGATTGTAAACAAAACGTAGGCAGCCACAGAAAGTGATCGGTTGGAAATGGTAAAGATTCGACTTGGACAGCTTCGCAGAAATTTGGCGGAGATATTTCCAGCGTGGGTGTCGATTACCCGGCCAAAGTAGCCAAGTACTCGCATGTTCCGTTGCGTTGCGCTGACCAACGATTTAATTTTAGACTGGTTAAATGCCAGCCAATGTTAGCGGTGTTATTCCAATAAATCGTTTTTAAGGTTTGTTTTCATTCGAGATAGCCTCGAGCTGTTTGTTTGTGACACTTAGAATGTACTGCATATGTAAGAGTCGTCTGTAATTGGAGTAACGTCCGGTCACAGCGACGTTTTATCATCGGCCATATTTTTCCAAATGTGGTTATAAATAAGATCAATTTTTGGTATTTCGAGTTTCCAGTTTCATTTCCATTTGTAGTAAGTGTATCATCCCTGCTGGCGTTTCTGGGATATTTCTGGATTGTTGTTGGTTTACGTCTGAAATATTGTCCAAAACTCATACTAACCTATCCCAAAATTTATCAGGTCATATTACGTCAAATGAGATATCATGACAGGCTCATATTTTTAATTATTTAGTTTTTATTGTCGACCCAAACTAGGCTATAAATAGCGGATTTAATGCCTATTTGCGTTATCAGCCAATCAGCCCAGGGATACTAGTTCGGAGGATAATTTGTCGACCATTTATTTGTTGCGTTTCCAGTTACTCCTATGGAGAGCCAATGCCATACCGCTTCAGCAATGACGCATACGTCGCCAGGCTGCTGCTGCCGCTACGCAGCGTATCCGACAACATCCACAGCCTGTCCTATTACGCCGAGCCCGTGAAGAAGCTAACAGGTATTCCCGAAGGTGGTCAGGCGTATTACGACTACATAACTTTAACAATAACAAGGATATTAATTAATATTGTGACGTCAGTTCCTTCCTGAGACCGGTGCCTGACTAACAACTAGATCCGGTGTGTCCCTCGTGTTAACCTTGGGGTGTTTCGCCAGGACGCGGCCACCTCGCGTGCGTGCACTTCTCCGGTAGCAAGGCCTTCTCCAATCGCAGGCCTCTCTACAAGGAACTTAGCATCAGAGATGACGTGAAGCTCCTATCGTTTTACGCGAAGAACAGGCTCGCAGCCGCGGGGCTGGCCGTCGAGAAGGCCGCAGGTATCCAGAAACAGTCGCAACGCTAGCGCTCGCTTCCCCTCCGCATAATTTATTAAATGACGTCAGTTAAACGCCGCGCTAGTGACAACCTCGTCCAATCTCAATGTCGTTCGAACTTGTTTTTAGCATCACCCGTCGCTATTAAACTAATTCTTCAAAAATATTGTTTTTTAAAGTTCCACGCTTTCAAAATTATCCCCGAACATAGCAAATTCTTAAATAGCTGTTACGTATAGCACTTGTCTAGTGGAAATTAGGTTACTGAAAATCATATAAATATTTATTGATAATATCCGTTAAATTAAGGGACTATTAAAATTGAGGATCCAATAGTCACCCAAAAGCACAAAACGTTAAAACGATCCAAAAGTAATTTCGGTCCTATCCTGCCATCTATTACTCGTTTGGCTCATCTTTTTTGCACACAGTACAAAAACGCGCTTAATTCTCGGACGCGTTAATGTCATTACACTGTAATGTCGCGCCGCGGTCCGTGGCGAGGTTCGATCTCCCCGTGGCAAGCAATAAAATCCGCTTCCGCTCCGACCTAGTCGGCGTATAAACGAGCAGCATTAAAATGGAGTATAAACGTGTCTAACCCTGGGTGTGGTGTCTCTTGCAGCGGGCGACGCGCCGCAACAGCCGACGGCGGCGCAGTGCGCGTAGCTCCGCCGGCCGGCGCGGGCCCCGGTCCGACCGGCGCCCGCGCCGCGCCCTCGCGCTCTCTGATCTCGGTATAACACTCCGACTAACCGATGTCACATCATTATAAATTTATTCTATTTTTGAACCGTTTTACCCCAAATCGAACACTATTTTATTACTGTATTTACAACGAACGAATTATACACGATTTCTAGTCGATGACGTGTAGCGCGGTGAGCTCGCCGCTGGTGGACGGTGATCGAGATGTCTCGTTTTCACGTAACAGAACTGATTTTGTTTAACAATAAAATTATTTTTACCACAGTTTTAGTTGTTTTAATTAGTGTGCATGGTAGATTCCCGAGTCACGCTTAGAAAATCCAGGCTTTCTAACGCTTCGCCTACTCGACTAAAACATAATCAATTCGTAACGTTATATGGTGAATTGTACCTTAGTGAAGACAATTAAAGTGTTCATATCTAATATTTTTTGTTACAAAATAATCTAAACTTAAGTTTAATTATTAATTGCATTAAAAGATTTGCGATTGAATATCTATAATAAACCAACATTGTATTACCATTAATCTAGATTTAGAGAAATGTGTCTTTTAGAATAAGTAAAGTTTTCAACTGAACCTAGTTTCCAAGTCTCCAGATCTAGTACACGAACTATGCTAAGGTAAATTCTACGGTCATCGAAGCATATGCGAGAGATTGGAACGAATTTTTCTATGACAATAGTTATGAGAACAGCATGAAACATTTCATTGGAGTAGTCCAAATATTATTGCTCTTACACGCGCACACGCCAAAGACGCGCAGCTTTCTCACGCTTAACAAGAATACGACTGGAACAGCAGAATGTTCATTTGGCTTCACAATCGAGCTTGGACTATGGCCGCTGCCATACCATTCATACAAAGGGCCACGACTTCATAAGCGATGAGCTGCTCGGTTTCTAACTGTTACACATCAATGACCTGTTGAGCTCCGTCGAAATGCCCAGCTCTCGCAATTTAAGTAAATATCAGCTAACATTTCGTCAATGACCGTTGGTACTACGCGACCGTTTCATTGGCCGTGGCGCAGTGAAACTGCTCCCGTGGAGGCCCAGCCGCAAGTTCCAGGCGCCGTCGCTGATGGAAGACCCGGCCATGGAACTGAAGGCGGCTAAAGCGGAACGCGCGGCACGGTTCCGTGCTACCACCGCTGAGCCTGTCCTGGCTCCGGCGACCGACTTGGCTGAAATCAAAAAGAAGAGACAGGCGGAAGCTCGTGCCGCTGAAGAGAGGTAGTTACCGCCATCATATCAAATACTTTCTAGTATATCTCCTAAATGTAAGTAACAATTCGCAAAACAACTTTTGTGTTTAAAACAGTTAAATGTTTTTTAAAAGTAGTGTTTTTGTTTTCATAATTTTGTTAAACTTTGTCTCAATGCTATTTGTCTGAAGCCGTTTTTAAACTTTACCTCGATCTTTTTTTTATCCAATGTCATTGTACTTTTCTCTGTCATATCTCTAAGAGGTAAACTATTTGTACCAAATACATGGATGATTAAATAAAAATTGATTAATAATGTTCCGTTACGCTAACATACATGTTACGTATTACAGGGCTCTAAAGGAAGAAGCTAAACGTGAAGCTGAACGAAAGGCTCAGGTAAAGAGTTTTTGCATTGTATTCATATAATCTTAAATACAATGCTTGTTTCCATCAGTAAAAGATAATTTATTTGCTAGGCTGAACGTGAAGCCGCAGAAAAGAAAAGGGCTGAAGAAGAATCTCGCGCAGCTGAGGCAGCTAAGAGGAAAGCTGAAGAAGAAGCCCGAAGGGCCGAGGAAGAGGCTAGAAAAGCCGAAGAAGCGGCAAAGAAAGCCGAAGAAGCCAGACTTGCAGAAGAAGCTCGCAAAGCTGAGGAAGCAAGGTTAGCGGAAGAGGCAAGATTGGCGGAAGACGCACGACTCGCAGAAGAAGCCCGATTGGCTGAAGAAGCGAGATTAGCTGAAGAGGCCAGACTAGAAGAGGAAGCTAGATTGGCTGAAGAAGCTAGACTGGCCGAAGAAGCAAGATTAGCTGAGGAAGCGAAACAAGCCGAAGAGGGTCGTTTGGAAGAAGAGAGACTTGCAGAACAAAGAAGGCAAGAGGAACTCGCTAGATTAGAAGAGTTAGAAAGACAAGCCCAAGAAGAACGGGAAGCCGAATTAGCAAGACAGGTACGAAAATTGTCTGCATTATTTAAAAAAAAAAAAAACGTGAATATTAGCAGTATCTGACTCCTTTTCAACTCTGCTCTCTCTGTTTACCATCTAATATTCTTGCTAAAGTAGCAATTACTTAATGATAATGTATAATTTACAGGCTGCTGAACTAGCAGAGATCGCTCGGCAAGAGTCAGAACTGGCCGCTGCTCGTCTTGAGGAACTCTCACACAGTGGCTCCGCTTGCGATAATTTTGCTGATGCAAGGTATCTTTAATTAAATAATTACATTTTCAAAGTTTCAAGCACTGCTATGTTTAAATACTAAATCACTCTCTCAAAAACGCATGCGTTACTAAACATCAGCAAGACATGTTTGATTTCCGTCAAATATTTCAGAAAACAGGCTAATGTTAGGGCTACAAATGACGATTAGCTATTTACATTACAGCGAAACACCAGCGGAAGAAGCGGAACCTATCGTAGAAGAACCAGAGAGCCCGCAGGTTGATGCGCAAGAAGCTGATAATGCTGCGGACGTCAGCGATGATGAGCAAGCGGAACCAGACGTCACAGATGAAGAATAAAACAATTAAAACTTTGAAAAAGTTGAACATATTTTTATAGCATTGCATTTTCTTTTGATGTTCTACTTAGGTGTTTCGGGTTTAACTATACGTGATTCGCGTCATAAGTGTAGACGTGAATGATGCTATAGGGTTTGGTGGTGTTCGTTGTTTCTTCTATTATCCTTTGACTTTCAATTACGTAATTTAATTACGTAAGAGCGAGAGAATGGGCATACACAGTACTTAACTAAAAACTTTATCGCAGTGCCACCATTAACATTGTTAATTTTTTAATGTTTAATATTAAGTGTTCAGTAATGTTATATTTTGTTAAATTTAACAATAAAAAGACAAATTAACAAAATGTGGTACTCATTTCTGAAGTTACCTTACTTTACCCATATATTCTAGTTTTAAAATCATTTCAGTTACTACAATGTAGGTGCATGACAAATCATAACGGTTTTATGGAATACGGAATACCATTACCTGACTACAACACTGATTTAAACTGACCTTAGGGACTACCTAATTACTAGCGCGAATATCTACGACTAAAAAACGTAACATCACGTTTTACCAGTTACGTTTACATCCCAGGGAATAGATTGTGAGCCTATTGCCATACACCGGGCACGGAGCCAGACTTCGAGCCACTACTAGAAATTCTAAATTAGAAAATCCAATAGCACCTGACCCGGGACTTAAATCCAGAACCCCCCGATTGGCAGTCGCGCTCGCAATTACTCGACCAACAAGGCAGTCAGTATCTAGATTATTTAATATAATGAACAGTAATTTTGATGTGAAAGTCACTGCAGCTTGAGAACGACACAATCGACCAACAACACTTGTAATTAGCTATAATGAGCCTGCCTACACCATTGGACTGGATCATATGTGACCCTCAACAGCTTTGTTAATGACACCAAACAAAAACTGTGGTGACACACACAGAATGCTTTTTACAATTTGTACAAATAACCGAAATATATTATTGAAAGTCAAAATTATGTTCATGCAAACTGACACTCAATTACAACAGCGATGAGCCATACAGATAATAAAAACAGAAGAAAACTCCTTTATCAGATTGATACCAGGTGTGAATACAAAAACAGTTGGTCACATATAATATCATGCAATTTCGAACATTTCATAGTTTTGGTGTCTTATTAATAAAAATGGCAGCCTCGTTGGTCGAGTGGTTGCAAGCGAGACTGTAGATTGGGAGGTCCTGGATTCAAATCCCAGGTTGGGTACTATTGGATTTTCTAATTTAGAATTTCTAGTAGTGACTCTGAGTCTGGATCTGTGTCTGGTGTATGGCAATAAGCTCACCATGTATTCCATGGGACATGAAAATGTAACTGGTGAATCGTGTGAGTGTAGTACACTCCTCTGCCTACCTCTTCGAGGATTACGAGGTGTGACGTTATGTATTGATAAAAATATGAACAAAAAGTCTGACAAAGTTTAATGAGTCCCAAAATTTTCATGCCTAAGTTATTGGTACATTTTTATGGCCAAATGATGTACTATTTCAAGAATAACATTATTTTTGTTTAAATCAACAACAAAATTCAAATAACACTTAATATATTATATTAAAAAGTTAATATTGCATACATAGACTTAATAATATTACAAATCCATTTTGACCAATTCATCAGCTGTTTTAGCCACTTCTTCCTTTGTTACCTCCTTCTCAGTTTTTTTCACTTGTTGTTTCTCTTGTTTTTTTGTAGGTTTTGGGTTATTTTTTATTTCCACTAGCTGCTTGTCTATGTCGGCCACTTTTTGTTTCATCTGAACAAAAATTCATTGTCAACAAAAAATTTATCAAAAACGAGGGCATGTTTGATTTTCTAAAAATATATATAATATATATTTCACACAGACTAGGCAACTAAAATTCGTTTGAAATTCATCACAAACTGGTAATTGTTCCTAATGATTCATTTAGCTCTTAAATTAAGTGCTCTAGTGTAATAAATGCTGTAATATATAATCATTATGTTCTGTTTTGTGTGCGATAGTAAATAAATAAAACAAAACAAATCAATTACAGTGGCATAAAGATACATACTTCACTAAATTTCAAATATTAATTATTAAATCAATTAAAAATACTTTACTATACTCAGTAAAAAGTCAACATACTTCTTAAGCTGTAGACTCTGTCTTTTATTTCCCTATACTTTAAACTAGTTGTTTAAAAGTAACCATCTAATTTTGATGTGTAAATCTATGGCCACAGGTAAACCAATTGACAGTGATGTGTTGCCATGACAAGCGTAGCCACTATATGATGGCTTATATATGTATATGTGGTCTACATGTAGTAGTGCATAATAATTTGTCAAATAGTTGTAGCAATTTTGAATAAATTTTTGAATTTTTTAGTTTTGTATTTAATGAAAATAAATGTTTATTAACCCTTAGCGAACGAATGCCGCCATACTCGCGACATTGCAAATCGTTGCGACATTGCGCTCGTTCGTTAAAGGTTAAATAAACAGTCATCATTTTCTGGAAAAAATTAGTAAAGTTTTATTTTTTCATTATGCCATATTTAGTTCCTGCTGTAATCTGTTCTTTTATGCATATGACTTGTACAATACAATTTCAGTGTTTCACATCTGCCAGATGTCCAGTGACAGCTCACATTTATTTTAAATTAGTAATCTTCAATTATAATGTTTGCAAAGTTTTCAGTACAAGTTCATAATAGAATCGTAACAATTTTAATCCAAATTAAGATACTTGCATTTTAAATTTTACTTAAAACTGTAACACCACAAAAAGATAGGCAAAGGAGTGTAGTATTATTCCAGGAATAATCTTAATGACTTTTATTAATTTTACTTTCATTTTTGTAATAATTTTAGTACAAAATACAGCTTTGTTGATATTTAGTATCAATTTGAATATCATTTTCCTCACTCAAACACAAACAGTGATGTTAAATATTAATTAAAACTGGTTATCTCAATGAGATCTGCAGAGGAGCAAGTGTTGTGGCACACCTTGGGAAAGGCCTATGTACAGCAGTGGAATAGAAAAGGCTGACATAATGATGATAATGATGATATCAATGACTAGGAATGATTGGTCTATTAAAAGGTATTTTATATACAATTTTTGGTTTTAACTACTATGATTGCCTTAATGGTTGACTGATTGCGCACATTTTTTTAAAATTGAGTACAATTCACATTTATCTAACATGAAATTCCTAATAATTGGTTGAAGTCTGGATTTGTGCCAGGTGTAGGGCAATAGACTCACCATGTATTCTGTGATGGGACTTGATAACATAATTAGTAAAATGTGGGAACTACACTCCTTTGGCTACATCTTTCGGGAGATACCGGTATGATGCAGGGATTTTTTTTGTTGCGCTTATTTTTAAATTACCAGTACAACCTACTTATTTAGGTTTTGTGAAGTAATCACACCACTAAATAAAGCTCTACATTCTTAAACTCCAACTGAAATACTGTCAAATACAACCAATTATTTACCAAAATTTATAGCTATTTTATTACAGACTCACATTTTTCAGGCCTAAATTGACTGCTTTTGCTTTGGTCTTCTTCAGACTTTTAGCGCCAGCTACTTTAAACACGTTAGCTTTAGGACCCTTTTTCTTCTTGTCTTTACCCATTTCTACGAAGTCCTGTACAAGTTATTTTACTGAGAAGTAAATATTTCTTGTTTGTTACTTATAACCTATACTATACTAATTATAGGTTAGCAATTGAAATGAATAACAAACTTGATACTTATAACAATTTCACGAGTATTAAAATACTGGGCTGAGCACATTGCAAATGAAAATTATGACACAAGCCAGCACAAGTGTCATTGTGACATTGTCAAGTGTCACTCGTAGATGTGAATCTTTTTACGATGTCCCTTACGATGTGAACAGAGAACATCGAGTGCCAAATTATCTAACCTTACAGACCCGGCCTGCTTTGTTACGATTACGATTGTTATAGTACGTAAGGTCTATAGACAACCAAATAAACTAGACTAATAATATTTAGGTCAATAAACAGTAAGAATGTAAAATGTTATTGAGAAAGAATACAAGTACCTGTATAATATTGTTTTTTGTCATCAGAGCCATAAAATTTTTACAGATGCAGTTCTATTCTTAGCTGTCTCATTACATTGGGTTAGTAATGCCTGCTACATTGTAAGGACAGACAATAAGTTGTATTATTAATTACGGGCATTCGAAGGTCATAATACCTAGACGATATAAGACGGTAAGAGGTGGCAATAATGGCAGCATCAAGTTAAATACCTGTGTTAACTTACCAAAATAATGTCAATAACGTGGTATGAATTCATTAGACGCTTGCTTGCACAGTATTCAGCCGTTAAACAATATGTTCAGCCCTAGGAAAATATACCTACGTGCCTATAATAATCTTTGTCACAATTATTTTACAGATTTTGTTACTGTCATTAGATTATTTATCTTGAAATTAAGTTTTTGGATTGAAAATGTATGTACTTAACGTGTATCTAGTACACGCACAAAAGAATTTTTTATAATCATAACGATGGACGTGCAAAGACATGCGTTCATGCTTATATTTTGCTAACACGTTTATGTAAAAAGGAGATTGTTTTCCTTACAAGAATTTGACACGGAGACATCGTATAGAAACGTTAAAACATCATTAAAATGAACCTTAGAAGTAAAATTCACTAATCTTAAAAGACGATGTGAAGTCACAATATAAAAGTGTAACTGTTAGATTTTGAATTTAGGCGCCAATCACTTATGTATGGGTTACCAGTTCTATTCATTACTGTAGTATGTAAACAATTTGCTATTAGTAAAAACAGTAAGAAATCATAAAAATATTAATTTGGCTTTTTATTTATCAAATATAACGTATACAATTAAAATAATTGTCATATTTCTGAATTTCAGCTAAATTATTAAGCAACTACTGGCAGTACTGTACCTTAAATTCAACCCCATATCTGCAACAGCGATAATATGTATCTACATGTACATATGAAAAAACAGCCCCAACCCAACCCTTTGCTTATATACAGCGCTTATCGCTGAGATACAGCTGTTATCTCTATCTCTTTGGTATATAAAAGACTGCTTACTAAAAATATATAAACTTTAACAGTAGTATATAGTGTGTGGAGACTATTTTCAGTCCATTGTTTATAAACAGATCGCGATCAGGACGCCGAATACTTGATAAAATCAAGTATTGTTTATTTGTGCGCTACGTATTTAAACGCCGTCAAAATTAATTACTATTCGAAGTACAACGGGAACAGTTCCGGCATGGGTAAGGTGAGCGATGTACTCAGTGTGCCTATGATATAATTTCCATACTGGTCAAACTTGATAAGAAACATTATCATACGATATAAATAGCAACTCCTTTCGAATCTCAGTGTTTAACGAACACCTCTTATAACATTCTCGTTAGATACATTTTAATAGATCTTGTTAGTGTTCTATCGTTTTCAAATAATTTAAAAAATATGGGTGATATTATTGAAGAAAAGGTATTTAAATTGTTGTAATGAGTCTATTAAATAATATTAGATAGCATTCCATTTGTTCCATATTGCTACAGTTAAATTAAATGCTAAAGTGATTTTAATTGACACAATTCGTGTTTTATTTATTTTCCTGCATATGCATTTTTTTAAATACTATTGTTTAAGAAAATATGTTATTTTCAGCCGGTATTATATTCGTACTGGCGAAGTTCATGCGCCTGGCGGGTACGGATAGCTCTGAACCTCAAAGAGATACCATATGACATCAAAGCTGTTAGCCTCATAAAGGGAGGTGGAGAGCAGCACTGCAATGAATACCGGGAAGTCAATCCTATGGAGCAGGTCCCTTCACTCTGCATTGGTAATAACATTTAGAAACATGATATTTACATTCATTCTGTTAAGTAGCTGAGTTTTATCTGACAACATTTTTAATTACCAGGCATACATACATGAATTATTTACCAAAGGTGCGACAGCTGCTACATGCAGTTAGTACAAATCTCCTATCACTAATTATAATATGTCTGTATCAGGGTTTGGTTGAATACTTCATTGTCTTGAAACGTTAAGTAAACACATTCAGCAAAATAGTAGGGAATCACTAGATTCAGAATGTATAATTCTAGATAGGGTGACTTAGATTAGGAGAAGTCTAAGTCCAGTAGTGGACTTTCTAGGACTGGTGAAGGAATATCTTATATTCATTGTATTATAAACACATTTTTTAAAATCTATTTTGTTTGATTAGACTGCCTCGTTGATCAAGTGCTGGCAAATGAGAGATTCTGGGTTCAAATCCCGGGTCGGGTACTATTGGATTTTTCTAAATTAGAATTTCTAGTAGTGACATGGATTCCGGATATGGGCCTGGTGTATAGCAATAGGCTCACCACCTATTTTATTGTGGGACTTACATGTCACTGGTGAAATGTGGGGGTGTACTACACTCCTCTGCCTGACCCTTCGGGGATTACAGGTGTTTTGTTACATTACATTCTATTTTATGTTTATAGATGGCCATACATTTGTTGAATCTCTGAACATCATGCATTATCTGGAGGAAACAAGACCTCAGCGCCCCTTAATGCCCCAAGACTGCTTTAAACGTGCAAAAGTTCGTGAGATTTGTGAGGTAAGAGTCATTGTTATTTAAAAAAAATAGCAAAAAATTAGGTATAATTAAATGCTGGTTTAATAAGAAGTGAGTCATTAAGTTAAAATACTGTGTACTATAGGTATTGAAAGAAAACTATAAGTCATTTAAGCAACAATTTCTATGCATAATGCCATATTTAATTTCTGTCATATTTCATCATCATCATTATGAGCCTACTCCCATCCATTGCTGGACATAGGCCACTTCAATAGCATACCATTAAGGTCAATCTTCAGCTCTTCAAATACAACCGCTGCCAGCCACTTTGTGTATATCGTCACTCCACCTAGCTGAAGGGGGTGCTATGCTACATTTACCATGAAGCGGTCTCCACCGCAGAACACGTCTACTCCAATGGTTAGCGGTTATGCAACAGATTTGCCATATTTTAAAGAATATAAATTTTCAAGTATATTCTAAATTTTCAAGTACATATAAAGAGAGTCTGCTTGTTATTTATTGTTAGTTACTGATAAAACTTATAAATCTATAACTGATAAAACTTGTCAGAGGCTAGACTATAGCTGATAAAACTTGTTAGAGGTTCTTAATGTCATTTCGAAACATTAATTTTTACTGCCACTTCAAGTATATTTATCTGTCAAATTGTCCACTTAGCCAGTATGGTAAACTATGGACTTTGTATTCCTGATTTTGAAAAGTGAGAAATTGATGAAGATGATGATGAAAACATATTTTGGATTCTAGGTATATTTTTCATGTATATCTCTATTAGAAATCAAATATTTTTTTGTAAAAAACTGCTGTATGTTTGTGTGATTCAATGTAATAGAATCAAATCATGTAGATTTTCTAGTTCAAATAAAAAATATCAAACTTGTCTCATTTCTGCAAGTTGTGCTTCCTGTGCTCTGTCTGGTTAGACTTGTTCTATGACATACATATGCTAATGTATTTTCATATATCAGATCTTTAATGGTATAATATAAATTAATATAGAGTTTAGAATAAAAACATTGAGCTACATTTATATTTGTATAATAAGAAAGAAAGAAAGAAAGAAAACAAAACGTCTTTATTCACTTAATAAAGCAACACATATTCAAGTACAACGGCACATGTGCAAGGAAAAATTTAGGTACATTAACAAAAAACAAACAAAAAAGAAAAACAAAATTAGTTTGATATTATTTTGCAACAGTCTTTCAATACTTCAGTTTTTCAATAGTGTGTGTTGTACATATAATATTCATCCTCTTACAAAGTGTACACACAAACAAACAAAAAAATATGCATCCCCCTTTGTCATTACTGACATACATTTCTCTTTGTAATAACAGCTTTCGGGTTATGTTCAATGTACCAGATTTAGTTGTAAAGATAAATATATTTTTTATTATCATTATACTGTTTCATAAATCATTTTGTAAAGGTATAGATATCATTACTTTATGTGCCTTCAGTATTAACTTTATTTTTTAATTTGGCAACTCTAATTGTTTTAAAATCGCTCTTGGTGGGTTCCATAGCCGAATGGGTGACGCTGGCATCAAATTGCATGTTAATTTTCGAAATCGATTACAGTAATACAATTTAAATTTCTGTACTTACATCATAAAATACATAGCTTATATCTACAATTTACAGGTGATATCATCAGGGATCCAACCTCTCCAAAACCTTATAGTGCTGATCTATGTGGGAGAAGAAAAGAAGAAAGAGTGGGCCCAGCACTGGATCATGAGGGGCTTTAGAGCTGTGGAGAAGCTCCTCTCTGGAAGTGCTGGGAAGTACTGTGTTGGTGATGAGATAACTCTGGCTGACTGTTGCTTGATACCAATGGTGTTTAATGCAAGAAGGTGAGTTCTTATGGGTTTCTATAGAAAAGGTATATATATCTTCTGTGTCAGCAAGCAATGATGCTTGACAAATTATCATCCTCTCCTAGACCTATGTTGGATGTAAATGTATGCACAAAATTATTGTGAGAATTTGTTCTTGATTTAAATAAAATGATAATAATCGACCAATTTGTCATTCCATTGTTGGAATAT
Organism: Croniades pieria auraria; assembly: GCA_018248815.1. Taxonomy (NCBI): domain Eukaryota; kingdom Metazoa; phylum Arthropoda; class Insecta; order Lepidoptera; family Hesperiidae; genus Croniades; species Croniades pieria. Next base: position 18,460 of record DWJK01000587.1, read on the forward strand.
GGGTGACCTCTCGCAATGAGAGGGTTAAGGCCATAGTCTGCCACGCCGGCCAAGTGCAGGTTGGCAGATTTCACACATCTTATAATATTTTTTTTGTAAACGCCAAGGTGTACAGGTTTCCTCACGAAGTTTTCCTTGATTGTTAGCAAGTGATATTTAAACTTTAAACGCACTTTTTAAAGAAGCGCTCGCTATGTATTTGAACCCAGGACCACCAGAGTGAGAAGCTGAATTCTTAACCACTAGTAAATACTTGTTATTCTTGATTCATCAATTTTTTTTTTAAGATTGGAATCTTCTTTTTCATAATCAATGTCTATTAACGGATGACTAATATTATTATTTGTTATTGGAAACGCAAAATAGTAACCCTTTTGAAAGTATTTTTATAGAGTAATTTTGGAGTCATTTACATTATTTTTTTTACTGAATATACATAACTGCAATAATAATGATAAAATTAAAAAAAAGAAGATATTTACGAAAAGGAAAGTTCATCTAAAATGTCCTTGTGAGGCATGGTTCCCAAAACACTGGCAGCATTACCTCGTTGAATTATAAGGCTAAGCCTCTGTGGGAAGTAACTGCCAGCCCTTTGGTCCCCAGAGACTAGAACGAGCTTGGTCGACATTTCTGACATAAACTTTCTCGTGTCAGATGACCATGGTCCCATAGTCCCATTGTCCCATTGCCAGCGCCGTAAATATGTAATTTAGAAGTTATTTTAAATTTTTTTTTCCATATTTGTTTCAGATTCCATGTGGACCTTCGCCCTTTCCCGATAATCCTGCGCATTGACCGCGAGTTAGAGAATCACCCAGCCTTCCGCGCCGCACATCCCTCATCACAACCAGACTGCCCACAAGAGGTTGCTAAATAAGATCCATCTGCCACCAGAAACGGAAGCAATAAACGAGTGTACTTACATATTTTTCGACAGCGCTATTGTTAAAAGACACATGTAGCAAGATGTCCTATATCTGTCTAATTGTAAGTCAAATGACTATACCATTTGTTACATTGTTTCCAAAGATATCAAACCCAATATTGTTATGATCCGACCAATCTCATTGGACACTTCTCATATTGTACATCTGAAATTAGCAAGAGATGCACCTATGATGCTGATTACATATGTACAATTTATTATCAGTTACTGATAACTTGTCGAATTATGTGTAAACATGTCTCTATTTTACATAAAGGGAGGTAGGTGGAGAACCAATTGTAGCAAAAATGTACTAGATAGCTACATACATATGTATATTTCATAATATACATTCCCCCTATATTTGATGCAAAGTAATCTTTTGTTGTTAATTCATGTGTTCTGTTTTTTTTTTAACCAGAAACTGCCATAGTTTTGCTGTAATTATCGTTCTGAAATTCTATGTAATTTATATTTAATGGGTGTTTTCAGTAATGAAATGCTAAATAACTTTTAAATAATATGATTTTTTTAAATACTAGATGGGGATTTTCTTTTTCATATTGAAGGTTTTGTTACTTCATATGAGTAATTTGTGTTTACGTAACATGAGAGTTTCTTATATAGAGCAGGGTTTTTTTTTTATAAACGAGATGGCTTTTTTACTTAACCCCTTAACGGGTACGCTCGTGTTAACTCGAGCGTGCTTAACTGTCCACACTATACAACACACAATATTCGCCCATTTTCTGCAATTTGGATCAAAATTCAAAATTGCAATAAAAATTTTGATTATTTTTGTATTTTTGTAATTTTCTTGCCAAGACAACGTTCTAAATAGTGTTTTTTTACATTAAAAAGAAATTAGTTTTTTTGGCCGATCTTTTTAAAAAAAACTGTGCATAAAAGGGTTAATATGACATTTTTTTTTTACGTCGTTATATTTTTTAAGGCACTTAGTTTTCTTAATGTATATGATGAATTTTATAAATCAATATGAGAAATCATAATAATATGATATATATTATATGAGGATTTGTTACATGTATGAAGATTTTTTTAATGTAATAGGAGGAATTTATTTTTACATAATACGAGCAGTTTTATTTAACGTAAGGATTTCTTTTGTTTAATGTGGATATTTTGAAATAGCCAGGAATATGTAACGTCTAATATATTGTATCCGTAGTTTGTGTACTTAACTGACATGTATACTTAAGGTGACAACAAACTAAAGTAATTAAAAAGGTACCGGCTTAACTCATGTACGTTTTTCGGGATGGCCAATGAGCTCCAGCCGGTTGCAGCGAGGTCGCGTCGGAGATTGGAAATTAATGTGAAGTTATATTTGCCAGAAACTATTTTGTTGACAGTAAGGTTTTAATATTGAATGTTAAGTATATGACTTACACTTTTGTTAATATTTGTGCATATACAAAAACTGTTAAAAGACCATAGTCTTTATAACCATCATATAATAAAATAAATAAATATTAATAATCGACCCATTTGTCATACCACTGTTGGAATATGGGACTCTCTGGCGAGCGTGGCAAACTATGGTCTTAATCCTCTCAATATGAGAGGGACCAACCATCATATATAAACTAATTATTACTTTACCATGCGAAATTACGATCTTAGCAATATAATGTTATTTTATAACTAATTCTACTCTATTCAATGTTATTTTATGATAACCTAAATTTATTTTAATATTAGGATTTTTTTATGTAGAGTAGGTAAATA
>DWJK01000588.1:0-21129 GCA_018248815.1 Croniades pieria auraria
GTTTATAGCAATAGGCTCCACCACTTATTACATGGGACTGAAACGTAACTGGTGAAACGTTAGAGTGTACCAAACTCCTCTGCCTACCCCTTCGGGGATTATAGACGTGATGTTACGTGTATAGTTTTTAACTTTTTTATTATATTATTGCTAAATAGGTACCTACTTTTATGCATGATCTGGATCTCTATGGTGTCTTACTCTATTATATTCATGTATGTAAATGAACTGAATGTTATGTACTGCCTTTGCATAAAGTTATTTTCCATTTTAGTACATATAAATGCTGGCTTTATAAAAACTATGAAATCTTAGCGTTTCTTAACAAATGTCTCGTAAAAATGAAACAACACTACCTGTTGCCGCCATCTTGTAACCAAAACTAAACTAGCGCCGCTGTGGCCAACAAACGTACTAATTCAATGTTGGGACAGTTTTTAGCCAACCATTATGGTTCAGAGTTTGAAGTGCCATGATATACCATAATGCGGTTATAGAATTCCAATACCCGTTATATGACTTTGTGACCTTATTAAAGGAGCTGGAGTCACTCTCGTGCGGTGAAGGCGAGGACTCAGGTCCAGATCAGATGGACACAATCAGCATCGGCTCCACGCCGAAGCCGTCGCTTAGGCCCTTCTTCAGCAGCTCGCGCAGCCTCGCCAACCAGGACCACCATCGGCATTCCAATGGTATGAAGATCACTAAACTGTAGGGAGATATTATGGTAGAGTTAGTACATGATAATTAATAAATAAATCAGTCGATATAGAGTTAATAAAGTGATAGAGTTGCCGATTAATGGATTCTGAGTTATACCTAAAGAAATTTCGGCCTGTTAACAATAACGAGAGACTTTAGAAGACAACAAGAGACTTTTAAAACGTTTAGAAGACACAGGTTGGTTTGATATACCATACCGTATGTGGTAGTCGTCGTGATGTACGATATAAACAATTAAGAATATAGAGTTACGTTAATTTAGACAAGTATTCAGAAGTAAAGACTGTTCAGTGTTATGTTATTTTTTTTATTTAGAAACATCATAGACTTATTAAATGAACAGAAATTCCTTTGGTACATGTTACAAAAACAAAAGTGGTCTTATCGTTTTTGTTCATTTTGGTTTGGCTAAAATACATTATGTGTGTCAACATTCATATCGTAACAGGAAAATTGCAACGAAACTAGGATTAAAATTTATCTGATTGGCCAAAATTAAATAAAGTTATAATATTTGAAAATAGATTGTTTGTTTAATTAGTGGTTAAGTATAATAAGGAGTGTTATAAGGACAGTAGAATTGAAAATTATTAATGTATCTGATAGATATGCCAATGCACCTAAACGGTGTGTTTTTGACATGCTGTTAACGACTGACGCGTTGTGTTGATGGCTTGAGTTTTGTTTTGCTCTACACAGCGGTGTAAGCATGGACGGGACGTGACACTAACATCTGACAGTGTCATCTGTCATAGCGACAGTGACATCTGTCATAGCGACAGTGAAATCTGTCATAGCGACAGTGACATAGATCACGTAATCTATTATTATTTTCGGCTCTAATCAGAAAAAAAGTTTTAGTTTTGAACAAATAATTCTAAACAGCTTCATCCAGTTAGTTTTCTCTTTGTATTGTAAAATATTGATCGTGAATTCGATCGTAATACATCCATTTTTATGAGTGGCATTTGACAACACTATAGAATGGAAAAGTGATTTTCTAAACTAACAGAAAATATATTGCCGTAGATTATGTCCGACCCAATATAATCATTGTCTTTTATAATATTATTAGATCATAATAGCATTTAAAATGAATATTGTAGCACAAAAAATAAACGAAGTCCTAACCCTCCTGCTTACCCCAGTGTGTATATCAACGTTGGTAACAATAAAATAATACACATAATAGAGTGATGTGACTGAATGATGAGTAATACCATCACATGTTGCATATGTGTGTGTATGTACCTATGTATGTATTTTACGTTTTTGTTTTTGTTAACGCTGTGTGCATAGTGTAGTGCATGTGTGAGTGGGGTGGAGACGTGCCAATGTACACACACACATACACACTGTACCTACAATTATAAAAGGTGCGGATTTGATGCGAAGCTCTGTGGGTATGTATTTTAATCATTGTAGGTAGGAACAAATTTAGGAATAAAAAAAAATACTAATATGACGATAATAATAATAAATGTTTTATTTTTCGCGCAAACAAAGACACGGGTAAAAAGTAGTTTAAGGTGACTAAATTTTCTATTAGGTATTAGTGATTACGGGAATCGTATAAGGTATATTATTCAAATTTTCAAGTTCACGTTCAGGATGTTTCCAAAGAGCTATGTTTCTTGATGTAGATCTCCACTACTTCGTTTTAAATGCGAATTCTGTGCATAAAAATCTATGATTAATTATAAATTTATATTTATTGAGGAAACAGGAGCGCTACATTTAAATAAATCGGTTTATAGTTCCTAATAGTACCATAAAAGTAGCTAAGACTGATTAAACGACTCAATAATAGTTACCATACTTTTAGTATTAATAGTATATAAAAGTTGAGCGTTCCATATGCACAGTAATTAACCGCAACGTCAACACATTAACAAAAACATTACACCCGTGCACACAATGTATATTTTCATAAGTATGACTGTGGGCTTAGGCTTATTTATCAAAAAGAAAAACACATTAGTACACTGAAACGCTAGCATACGCACACATACACACGCGGCCGACGATCGCGCGCGTCGGTGTGAACACACACGCGCGCCGCCGGCTCCGCCCCCTTCGCGCGCGCCTAGCGACAGTACCGCATGCGCAGTGACGCGGCACGCGAGCCTCGCGTCCGCCGGCGAGCTCGCCGCGCGCCGCCGCGCCGCCGCGCCCGCTCGCACAGGTACCTCGCGCCCGCGGAACATGACTATACAGCATCACTTTGTCTATCTACACACATGGACTGCGTTACAACTGCACGCCGACTGCAATTGTAATTTAAGTGTAGTTGCAATACGGTCAACATTACCGCTTCGAAACTGCTAACCGACTGCCAAATTTGTAGTCGATTTGCGGCTTCCTAAGGTGACGTTATTAGCAGAAAGTACATAGACATTTGACGAAGATGTCTTCGAGAAATTTATCGCCACGTTCCCAACTCGTTATGAAACAAAGTCATTGGACGGAGTTATGCAAAAGGTTTCATTTTTGATATTGATGTTTTTACACATATAATTTTTCGTATGGCATTTCTTTCAATCAAATAGTATGTTTTGTATATGAGATTGTGAAGTCTCAATTTATGTATCAATTGTTTAATACGATTATTACCTTTTGCATAATATCGTCCAATAATTACACCGATATTTTATTTCTCAGCTTTTGTCCTGTCCGCATTTTTTTTTTCTTTCTATCTCCACCTGTTGAACTGTATATAATCTTCAAACATGCTACTTTTTTCTCTCGCGGTCTCTCACTTATTATAATTTTTCGTACTTCTGTCATCAATTCCGTATTTTTTATCGCAATCTTATGATTTTTCAAAATCGATATATTTAAATTTTAAAAATCACTTACCTACCTGTTGCATTTGAAAAAAATTGCCGCTGTGTTAAAAAATAAGCGTGTTTTAAGAGCTAATACGCGCATGTATACTGAGTATTTTGTGCCTGTACCAATGCATACACTAATATTATCATTAATCATGTTTCCTCACTTCCTGATCTAACCAATCATTTAACTTCTTTCAGGTTCACAGAGCTGATTGTCTCATATCTGCGTAATAGCTCTCGATACTGTTCATAAATTGCTACCTTCAAACTTCAGCAGTTTTTTAAATAACATGCTATAAAAAGGAAGTAAATGAACAGTAGAGAAAATATTTAGAAGCATTTATCAATTAAGATTATTTCAGTTATTAAATATTCTTTTTTTTACATCAAATTTAAGATTTATAGCCCAACTAAAGCTGTATTTTGTAAATTTGTACCATTGTGAATGTGGAATAAACACTATATGTGTGTAAGGAGAGAGATATTTGGCATTCTATGCTCTCTGCATACCTCGGTAAGGGACCTGACGTGATGATATAATCATAATAGTATATATTTAAAGTTTAACAGCAACGCGCTGATTAAAATAGCACGTGCAATATTTGAGACAATCGGCAGCTCACGTTTCATTTCTGTCTAACTTCCAACTGTGAACTGTCCGCTCGCTTGGCGCGCGACGTCACTCGTCGCCCGCCAGTCACGGTCGCGGTGTGCGCAGAGTCCGAGGCGGTGCGCAGCTCGGCGGGCGACGAGCGCGGCAGCGAGGGCAACAGCGACGGCGACGCCACGCTCGACGCGCCCATCTCCGGCGCCTCCGTCTCCAGCTCGCCGCCCAACGAGAACAAGGTGTGTACGGTATAGCCATTTTATAATAGGCGGAGTTACGTACATGGAGGTTTTGTAAGCGTAATTAAATTGGTAATATTTTCGTGTGATAAGAAATTATGTGTTACACCGACGTGTACATTTGCGTTACACAATAAAAAACGCTCTGATTGATTTTCCTAAAGAAGCCTAAGATCAACGGTTTATTGTCGCAGGAAGAGAAGCGCTCCAGGCTGTTCCGCAGCGCGACGAGCGGCGGCAGCCTGACGCCGGCGGCGGCGGCGGCGCGCAAGAAGAACTCGCTGGCGGCCGGCGTGGAGCGGCCGCTGTCCGCGCACGAGCTGCCCGCGCAGAGCCCCACCGCGCCCGAGCCGCGCCGCACCGTGGCCGAGCAGGTGGCGGCCGTGCTGGGCGAGGACGGCGCGCCCGAGTGCGTGGGCGTGGCGGCGGGCTGCGGCGCGCGCGCGCTGCACGCGCTGGCCGTGCCCACGCTGCACGCCTACCCGCCGCACCACCCGCCGCTGCGCGCGCTGCTGCAGACGCTGCTCGCGCGCGCCGCCAAACAGTGAGTGTACACCCGACATAGTGCACGCCTAAACATACATTGGAAATGTCGGCCTCGCAACCGCAACGTGCGAGAAGCGGGAATTATTTCGTTTTCAATGTTTAAATAAATAAATGAATGAAGTAACTGAGTAGATAAATAATGAAGTATACTAAGGCGGGTGGTGGTGCACGGCGCAGGGGCAGCCGGCGCACGTTCCGCGTGTGCGTGTGCGGCGGCGAGGCCAGCGCGGCGGGCGCGCTGCGCGCCTTCGTGGAGCTGGCCGCACGCCGCCCGCACGACGCGCCGCCGCTGCGCTTCTACATCGTGCCGCTCGGTATGCTCGCCTCTCCCCTCGCCCACCCCTCCCCCTCTCGCCTAGTCGTTGTCGAAACTTTCGATCTTTCGACGCGACCTACCATGATGATCGCGTCGTTTCAACGTACTTCGACATGTGTTAGAAAACATTGTAGTGAACAGCTGTCAGAAATTGTCCCCGAACATACGTTCATATAAAATAAATCAGTTGCCATAATTCCAATTTAAGTATTAAAACGAAATCAGCATGTGTATCGCACCGCTCCCGTTGTGCCCGCGCAGGCCCGTGCACGCTCTCGCGCTACCTGGCGGCGGCGGACCCCGCGTACGCGTCGCTGTTCGCGAGCGAGTCGTGGGCGGCGCTGTGCGAGCGCGCCGCCGACGCGCCCATGAACGACATCGCCGAGATGTCCTCCAGGATCGCCAGGTTATTTCCTACACGTTGTTTAAAACTTAATATTGACTTTATTTATCACGTCATTAATCAAAATGTAGTAGTTACGAAGTCAATATTTCTGTAATGTTGCCAGTAACTATAATATTCCATAGCGCAAGACATGAGTAACAATAAATATAATTGGGTATATAATATTATGTACTCTAAGGAATTAGACCAAATTACATCACTAAAATATCTGATGGTAATTATAGTATTCACTTTAACAATGTGAATTTTCGATTTATCAGGTATTTGAACAGCATCGGACCGGTGAACAACTTGCCCATCGGCGAGGCGATGGTCGCGTACCGGGAGCGCTCCGGCGACGAGGACTCCAGCCAGACATTCGTACCTTTCATCGCTGTGAGTATCTTTAGTCTCACTCAATCACGATCAATATCATTAGATGAATATTATATGAAACATATTGAATGTTGTTCTTACACTTAACCCTTACATACTCACTTTACTTAGACTTGATATTGAATAAAATGATGGGTACAATAGTCGAATAATGAATAAAAGTTGGTCATTAATTTTTGACCATTTTGACTGGTTTTTTATTCGTTACTTTTGTAAACTTTTTTCCTTTTTTCAACTGTAACTCAATATATGTCATATGTCCGCGAATTGCTTGTGTTGCACTTGTTTAAAATTTATTTATGTAACAAGTTGGAGAATTTTCTTAATATCTCTCGCTGTTTCACACTTATTTTTCACAAGATAACTCGGATAACAACCTTGACTACAGGAAGTTCGGGTGGGTTGCGGTGAAGGCGGGCCGTCTTCACTGGAACTGGAGGAAGGAGGGTCGCCACCAGCTCGTCCCTCGCCGCCCGCCACCCCCGCGCCCGCTCCTCCAGACCTGCCGCCCCCGCTCGCTTTGTCCCGTCAGGAGCCACTCGAACTCCAACTAGATTACTGGCTGGTGAGAATGGCAAAAAAAAAATATGCTTTTTAAGTATCGTTTGAAGTGTGGATAGATGTACATATGTCAATAGGTGAAAGTTAAACTTGGCAAAAAATTTCAAATAGTGTTAGCTATTGGAATAGAGAGAGGAATGTGAGAGGAAATGAGTGGAATAGGAATGGAGGAATGATAGGAATGGAGAGAGGAATGTTAGAGCATAAAGGCAAAAAACAAAATTCTCTAACGGCTTTTGAAGTCTGCCAACCTGCATTTGGCCAGGTTGGCAGACTACGACCTTAACCCTCTCATTAAGAGAGGAGGACCCTGTCCCAATAATGGAACTCTAGGAGTCGGAACGGAAGAGATAAAGTAAGGTGTTGTCGCAGGTGCCGGGGCGGTCGGCGGAGGGTGCGGACGGCAAGGTGACAGTGAAGGCGTCCTTCCGCGCGCTGCTGGTCACGCGCCACAACCACCACCTCGCCATCACCTACCTCACCAAGGAGAAGAAGCAGAAGAGTTCGTGTCTCGCTTTCACTTTCATTTTGTTGTTACGAAATTCTACCTCGATCGTATCGACAGTTTCGTAGCAGCCTTGTACGTCGTTCACGTTCGAATGCCGTAGGATTCATATGATATAAGAATGTCCGTCATGGAATAGGGGTACACGAACATTTCACTGTACTATTCCATCGATCGTTCTCAGTGGGTGATCAGCGTGAGGTCGTTTATAAAGTACGTGTTAGGTGTGCGCATCGGTAGCTCGGTACCCGTGTGGCGTGTTGCAGTAATGCGGCTGGGCAAGAAGAAGGAGCGCGGCGGCGAGGCGGAGCCGGGCCGCGCGCAGAGCGTGGACGGCGTGGCGCGCCTCATCTGCTCCGCCAAGGGCTCGCACACCGCGCCGCTGCGGGGTGCGTGCTGCTCGTCCCTCCCTCGCACCACCTCGGCTCACTTACACTATTCCTTTAACATACCTTTTAATCCAGCCTTTTAAGGGATGCTTTGTACTTTGATAAATAAAATTCGTGTCAGGCCCGTGTTTCTCCGGAGGGATAGGCAGGCGAGCGTAGCGCGGCACTGCTGCGTTTCCTCTGTTATGTTGTGTGGGCTATACGTGGAGTAGGGAGTTAAATTATTGGTACATACCGGACACGAATCCAAATTCCAAGTTGCTAATACGAATTTTAAGTTAGAGAATCCCGATAATACTTTGCTCGACCGAGCCTGGGATTGAATCAAAAAGCTATCGATCGATAGTCACGATTGCATGCACTAGAGCTACATAGCAGTCGATGGTTCTTGTTTTACATGTCCTGAATCGTTTTCGTTTCTGCAGTGTACATCGACGGCACAGAGTGGAACGGCGTGAAGTTCTTCCAGCTGTCGACGCAGTGGCAGACGCACGCCAAGACCTTCCCTGTGGCCACGTGCGGCGCGCCGCTCGCGCCCGCCGAGACCTAGGCCCCGCCCCGCCCCGCCCCCGACACAGCCCCGCGCACGCGACACGAAGCTCTATTGCCACAGCGTTAACGATTGAATTCGTTAGAAGGTGTCCGGAGCCCAAGGTTTACTTAAAACCCGTATTTATTAATAAAGTATGTACGCTATCGAGCTGCCATTAATATTATTAGGGCGTTAGTAGGATCCTTGTTATGTGTCTTGAATATTCGTTACGATTTATTGACTTCCAGCGGTCGTCCCGTAGTACAAAGCGTGTTTATGTATGCAATATATAAATCTCTATATACGGTTCGTTAGTGGAACGTTTTATGTAATGTTCGGTCGTGGTTAAGAGATGATACGTCATTCAGATTGATATTGAACAGCAATATTTCGACTACCTCTACTAAAGTAGAGACATGGGTATACTACTTTAGAAAGCTCTTCTGTTGGCGACCGTAAGTGTTCGAAAACCTTGCTGGTTATGAAATTAAAGGCAAAAGTTATGCCTGAGAAAAGTAGCGATAAAAGCTTATGCTTATGATTCTCTATGTGACCGTAGCCAAAAGGAACATTGGTCGTAACATTCCCAAATCAACGTGTCGCCAAAACGTCGCTAGGCAAAATAGGATTTTATTATAAGCTTTGGCTGCTCTGCTGGCGACGTCGCCAAGGCGTCTGACTAAGATGGAACCCTTGGTATATCTAAAAGTATGTCGGTGGTTGAATATTCTATCATTGTATAGTAAAAAGCATGTTTGGTATCAGCGCCACCTAGCGTAATTAATGTTGTTGTGAACGGTTTACTTAACGAATAAAGGCTTGGAATAATTATGATTAAAGAGAAAAATGTGACAACGTTTATAAAAATAAAAAAATAAGCATTGAGTGCAATGCTAATTAACTTTTTGCATATTCGTATCGGCAACTCGAGTTTTTTATTCAAATGCCACATTAGAATTTTAAAGATTTTGATTATATCCAGTTTTTTTTGATGCGTTAACATTTTTCGAACACACAATTGTTTATTGGTCTTCTTTAGTTTTTGGTCTTGTTTTTTTAGCGAAAAAAGTGAATAATTTTTAAAATATTCCAAGATGTCGTACTTATAATACTGGTATTGTTATAATAATTTCTACAATATACGTAGGGTTGCCATATTTATGTCGAAATATTTTCACAGTATTACCATTGAAAAAAAAATGTATATACTTGTCATTTTAATTAAAAACTCGAGTATTCATTGACAACCCTATCCAATGACTATATCATATTCACATTATGACGCATATATCCATCGTGCGACAAAGCGTGTATTCAAGCTGCATAATAGAGGCTCAATAATCAAAGTTAGCTATTCCTCATAGTCATTTCATTGTAGTTAGTTATATTTAACTTTTTAATATAATAACTATGTAGGTATTATGTAGAGTATGTATGTCGTTTACTCATTATATTGTATATCGAGAAGATAACGGTTCGTGAATATTCCAGTTTGTATGTTAGTTACATTAGGTTTATATATGTGTGTATGTATGTATGCGTGTGTGTGCGTGTGTGTGTGTGCGTGCGCTCCGAACAAACTGTCTGTTGACTTGAAGAAGACAGCTGGGAACTCCTGGTTTCTTAAACCCCAGGCGGGTAAACGGACAGGTACTATGTAGGGGAGGCCTGCATTCAGCAGGAACTCGAAGCGAGGCTGGATGGATGTGAATCGAACTTAAATCAATTACGTAATATACTGAACGCGGGATAGTTGCAAATTTTTTTTCTTTGTTCTGGTATCGTCCTATAATGATTATTCAAACCTTGTGAATGTAGTATATCATTCGATGTGTAAATTTGTCGACATGTAAAGAGAAAAACAAACCTACAAACTACCCCATATGACACAATAAGAATAGGACGACCTGCAGTGAACTTAAATTTGCTTCAAGTAGTCTAATATCCTTCACAATTGCAGCTCTAGGCTAAATTGATCCTAGATTTTTAAACAAGCAGATAAATACATGTGCTCAGATACGATACTCCTCAATGCCGGGACGATTTACCGGGTTGCTGGACCGGTTGTTATTTTAAAGATTTTAGTCACGTCAGTGGCTTACTTTGACAGATCTGTCACGCATATCGTGATATGTCATTGAATGGAAAGTATTGCTATCCTCGGTCAGTATATAACGTGACTGATACAAAAAACGAATGTTTGCAGTGTGTTGTTGGCACATATCAGCGCTTAGTCGTGGCGTGATGTTTTTTTTTATAATCTCTTGTGATGGTTAAATGCAGTTACATGTATGTATATAAACGCACCCGCGGCGAACGGCGATGCGTTACAACCGTGTTATATATAAACGCCAAAACGAAAACGAAACAACAAAAATGAATGTTTTTTGTATATTTTTATAAGTGCAGCGCGTGTCGATTTATTCTGAATGTCGTTTGTTTCTCCGTAGATTTGTACTAGATAGCTTTGGTACGGTTTTGTATTATATATACATGTGTATGTATGTATTTATCAGCCTCTAAGCTTCGTTGTTTCAATGTTTCATAAAAGAGAGTCGATGACGGCTCAAACTGATCAGTTTAAATAGTGTGCGGCGGTCGAGATGAACTTGGCTATACACACTGCCGTGCGCTACTCCCTATTTATATGTGCGTAAGTGTCAGATTAAAATTAAGAGTCCTGTTGTTACCGTTTTCACTCCATAATAAATTTATTTACATCATATCGTCAGATATTTAAAAGGCGCGTAATATAAAAACTTATTGTTAAATTACGAGGCATTTAAAATCTTCGTGGAATTCTTAAATACGGCATTTTTTTGATGTAATCTTTTGAGTGCGCTACGGTTTTCTGTTCTTCGAACTAAAGAAGATATTATTACGATATAGTGACAAAATGAATTTAGTTCATAGAGTAATATATTTGTTACGGATTCATATTTAAAATGTGCTGATTGTAGAAAGAGACAGCATACAAAAGCTGAAACACATGAAGGCATTCTTTAATGCTATTCTGTCATTTTTGATGTACTTCCACAGCGAGTAGGGATGTTCGTTATTCAAATTTTGGCGGTTTAAATACATTTAAAAGACTATGTCATATGTTTAAGCGTATATAATTGCGTATTTATTTATTAATATATGCGTAAATGATACGTCTATTCATTAAAACCATATTTCTCTCTGTATCAGGTGACTTAGTGTTGTATTTTATAGGTGCCTTGGGACATGGTAGATAAGTTTGGCCCAGTGTTGCCATTGAGATAAATAAAATTGCAAATATCTTGCAAGTTATTTCCCCTTCCCAATGGAGTGGATGACGTCGTTCTGGTAAATGCAATATTCCTATCTGAATAAAGTATGCAAAAAAATCGGTTTTAAATGTTAATAATTTGATTTTGTTATGTAAATCTGGGACGTCATAATATCAGCTAATTTTGTATGCCTGCTTATAAACTTTTTGCTGTCTATACTTTTGATTAAATCGGAGAATTTCTGAGTATAAAGAAAAGAACAAAGTTTTCTATTAATATAGTTTTCAAAATTCAGTAATACAATTTTTTTTTGTATTGAAAAGTCGGATCGATGAAATTCTTATTTACAATTTTTTTTACTACATTCGTTCATTCTTTTATTTCGATGAAATATATAAAAATGATTTTTTTTTTTCTATATTTTGTATATAATTATTTTATTACGTATAACATTCCGAGCCACGTTGAAACGATGAAATTTTTAGACAATTCATAAAATATAAAATCGTCCGCAAGCAACGATATCTATTATACATGTTATTAAAAGGTAGTATTAAAAAAATATTCGTGTAACATAATTGGACCGAGTTTTACATTCTCTCAGTTTGACGTACAATCCGTGCGCGACGACTCGACACCTCCGTGATGACGTCACAACGGCGTGCTTGTACAGTGCGGAAAAAAAGCGTTCATCAAACTTTTTGATAGGCTAACAGATGGTCATGTAGAGTAGCACAGTGTGCAAAAATGCCTTTTATCAAATTTTTTTTTATTTAAAGATAATTCGATTTAAATTGAATAACATCGATATTATATTTGTTTCTCCGTTCTCGAGTCTCAAGTTATTGGGCGCTGGTTGTTACAGTATAATTGAACTGAGCGTTTAATATATATGTCACTGTTCGTCAGCGATGTGCCAAAATTGGTAAATAGTACGTTAGAGGCAGGCATCTATTACGAATTAGTTTGTTGACGTACAAGAAATTAAAGTAAACGTCATTTTGAGCGAACGTAATTGAAAATTTTAAAAATATGAACAACGTAAATTTATTTATTATTAGGCTTTCATGTATGTACTTCGTTAAATAAAAATAAAAAAATTTTTTTACCTGAAGTCATAAAATAAACGGAATCTTTTTTATATTTAAAATTTTCTTGCACTCACAAGTTATGATACATTTTCGACGCGACAGGAACGAAAACGATTTTTGTCTCACTTACACGCCTATCAAAATGTTTAAAACCATCTTTATCTTTCAGTGATTTATGCAGTGTACTGTTGTAATTGTGCTGGTTTTTCTTTCTCCCTCTTTCATATGAGAACTGGTACAGTATACAT
Source organism: Croniades pieria auraria (assembly GCA_018248815.1). Classification (NCBI taxonomy): domain Eukaryota; kingdom Metazoa; phylum Arthropoda; class Insecta; order Lepidoptera; family Hesperiidae; genus Croniades; species Croniades pieria. The sequence goes on from DWJK01000588.1 coordinate 12,627, forward strand.
GTAAATATAATTTAAAAAAATCCTTGGCTGTGCTTTAATTTTATTATGATTTGTCATCTTAATTAATATTGATTCTTTAGACGATATCGTAATCTTTTTGTCTAATGATGTTCCATGTTTTGTTTCTATACTTACAACCCGTGTGCGATGACTTGAGACCTGAGTGATGACGTCACAGAGGCGTGTACAAAGCGAAAAAATATATTATCAAATGGCGAATGCGAGCATAAAGAGCGTCCAGTCGTGTAGACACGTGCGCACTCGCCTCGCCAGCGGCCGTTTCCATTATTGTCGGTATTTTAGGCGACGATCGAAGTTGCGAGCAGCGATCTCCAACAGCGGCAACTGAAACAGCCGTGCGCGTGGAGGAATACCAGTCCCCTCTATATCACGACCGATTGACTTGCCGAGCGACTTGTCCGAGCGTGAAGCCGTGGCATAGAAGCGGATTGGCGCTGCACAATATCTAATCATCGAAAGGACTACATGTACAGAGCACGCAGGTGTCAAGTTATCGCCAACGGATTATATATTATTCATATAAGAGACGTACAACATTGATTGTATTCTGAGTTAAAACTCATCTAAATGAAAATGGTGATGACTCGAATTAATTTACAAATATATAATATGTTATTTTAAATTACCTAATGGTGTATCCCAAAATTTAATGTATAAGGTCAAAATTTAAAAAATGTGCAACGTATCGACCCTTAAGGTTTCGAAGTCAAATGTGACTCTATAAAAATGATGACAAACGTGTAATCTATACTTTATTTATGTATTTTAAGTGAAAAATATTATTATGTGTGGCGTCAGTCAAATAATATATACATAAGTCTTATATAATAAATAATACATGTGTAATACTTATTAGTATTGTATTAAATAGATGGATGTCGTGTTTGTACGAGGATAGTAATGCCATTGTATTATTATTATTAATATTATTGAATAATGTTATAATCACTACAGATAAAGAGCGCTTGTTGGAATTGAAGTGAGGTCATGACGACTGTGAATTCTCATTTTTAAAAATGCTTAAGTATTTTTAAATTTATACAGAACACAAAAATGTGTCACTGGCATATTGAACCCTTGCTTTACGGATTTTCTATCCGTTTGTAAATGTAAATATTCAAAAAATTAATTCGTCATGGTATTTAAGGTGTCATCCTGAACGATGATTTGATTTTTGTATCTGTTATTGGTAGGACTTACTGGTAAAAGGACATCCAACTGTGTCGAAAATAAACAGTTGAGATGTACCAATTCCAAACATGTTCTCAATATCTGGGCGTACATGTGTTGTGTCGATAACTAAAAGTAACACGACCATAGACATCTTATACGTAGATTAGGGGTCTAAAATGTGTCTATCGAAAAAACAAGAGAAAGCAACTGAGGCTACCTATTTCTCTGTCTCTTTCTATTCGCCCAAGCATAGGTAACGGTAGCGTGAGTCATGCATCAGTAGTGAGATAGAGAGAAATAGAGATAGGGTATCACGATCGTTTCTCTCTTTCTAACCGTCTGTCGATGCGGATTACAGGCAGCTGTGTCTTCCCTACTCTATATATAATATCTCTATGATCACGACGTTTTGATAATTAACAAAAATGTGTTTTTCTTTACTAGAAGTGATGTCTTTTTATTTATCGCAGTGTTGGCGATTTTAAAGGATTCGAAACTTGGTCAATAAAATAAATGTTGAGAGATCGGTGATCTTTTTGCATGTATAATAAACGGATCTGCTTCTCCGTCAGTTTGTATTGTCACGGGCAAGAAATTCTCTTAATCAGATACTTCAGAGTACTTCAGGTATAATGAAAAATGGAGCCATCATCCACGAGGCAACCATCAACGAGTAGCAACATTTCGGTATTACAGATGTAAATTGCAAGTATCGAATATGGCAACACTGCTAATAAGGTAATCCCTTGCTTGTATTGATATATTTATTATCTGTGCGATTATAACAGTTTAATAATATTATTTAAGGTCGATAAGTATGGCAACGAATAAGCTCAAGATTTTCATGTTCAGAAGCTTAGCCCGATATGTGTACATCGTGCACAAACACACGATCAGATTTTCGTCGGATACTTCGTTTCGCTTCGATTTTCTCGGCCGCCGTCGGTGATTTTTGTTTTTGAACTAAGCACAAACGTTTTTTGTGTTTACAATATTTTAAAGGTCTGTAGTTAGATTCTTAGTAACATATACACATATATACAATAGACGAGTTAATCCTTATAACCATGTATTTAACCGAACTTCGCTTACTATTATGATAATGATACGTCATTTTTTAATTCTGACTGAAAGCTAATACTTCGCTTCGTCGACATATATACAACGTGTATCTTCATATTAGCAATACTATTGATATATGATTCGATGTTAATTTATTGCGTATTAATAAATGTTTTTAATGCAATGTGATCTCAAGAGCTGACTGACTTGGCGGTTTTTTTTTTCGTTTTTCTAATTTTTCAGTGGTGTCATAATGCCAATGCTGAGCGAGTTTTTGGTTACGTTAAAAAAGGAATAATTTTTAAGTCTGTATAGGTATTCGATGCAATCTTGTACTCCTTATTTTTAAGAATCGTTAAAATTTATTCATCACAATGTTTTGTGTGTTCCTTTGCTGGATTGTTATTTCAATTGGTCTGACATGTCGAGGGATGAGCAAGGATTGTTCCATGTTCCAAACATATTCATTCAATGGATGAATTAATCAAGTAAGGCAACTGATAGATTAACAATGTTCATGTAGATACTCTGTAGTGCATGCGGGAGGAAAATGGATGGAAAATTCTCTATTGTCAGACCAATTACATAACAGTCCTCTAAAGAATAGTGTTTGATTTGGCCAATGAGTGGCCTAAATGATTTTTTTTTATAGAATAAAAAGCTCTAAGTTAATACATTAGTACAAAGGCATATTAATTACATTTTATGTTTCTTTTTTACCTAATTTATAAATCAATTTCTTTATCAAATGTTTAATGCAGAGAAGGTGCAATAATTGGAATGTTTAAGTATATTCATTCTATCATTCTGTCTTGTGAAGTAGACCCAGGTCTATTAAAATTTCATTACCCTATAATTGTTAAGTGATGAGATTTTTTTATTTTATCATAATTTGCAAGTATGATTTGTATTTATTGTACAAATAAAATTTTGCATTAAATACAATGTTTTTCTTTTGTATATAGAAACATCATCTCCATAGACCATGATAATTAAAAAAGAATTGTGTCTTTATACATACATAAATAATTATTGGCTGGCAGACAATGACATTCGAGAATTAGTTCACACAAATCAGAGCTTTAGAATAAAGGTATCAGAATAAAGAGTTAAAATAATCACAAGATTGATTAAAATTTATTGATAATAACAACATTGATAGTTTTTATATATTTGTCTATAAAATATATTTCCTTATATTTATCCTTAGAAACCTCTAAACAACAAAAATTGTTTGCACAGTCCATTCTCTCCTCCAATTCCACCCTCCGGGATAACATATATTAGGCCATCGTCCATTTTCTTTGGAGAAAACTCCCATAAATTCCTGTTACTCCTATCTAAGTCTTCTAGTAGCCAAGCAGACAGGAATCTAGACTTTCCATGTCTGCAAAGTGCATATACGTTTTTGGGAATGGATGTGAATCCATTTGAACCGGGATTGTTAGCAATCAAAACACCGGACACTAAAGCCCAATGAGCTGTGTGTCCATGCTTTTCACAGGGATAATGATTATGGTCTGCATCATATCTGGAGATAACAGTTAAAGAAATTGTATGGTGACATCAAGAAACAAAGTGTCCAACAAAATTATTAGGCAGGTATAACAATTCATGGCACACATGTCTTTACAAAAGTGAGTTTTAAATTTAAATACCATTTGCTAATGGTGCAGTAAACATGGTGAAGAAACCTGCACACCTAAGAATTTATAAAAAAAATAAATTGTAGTGTGTGAAGTTTGCCAACCCACACTTGGCCAGCATGGCAAACTATAGCCTTAACTCTCTCAATATGAGAGGAGACACATATTCTAACAGTGGAATGATAAATGGCTCAATTTAATTATATAATGATTCCAACTGACATTTTAGACGCTAATCATTATTTTCTATACATCAAATTGTTTTAAAAAATTATAAATCTAAATTTAAAATTGAAATTAAAATAAGTTTTGGTTAAGACCGTGTCATTATATGCAAAGCATTTAATTGAGCCTCATCAAAATTTCATCATCTAGATTAATATGGAAATTTCGACTGAGTAAAGAACACTTTATGACCAAAGGTATAGGCAGTATCTATACAATAGGTACTAAATGACAAACTTTGGAAAACATTTTTATTCAGAAAAGGATACGGCACCAGTAAAACAGCACCATCTAACAGTTCCTGTATAATTTCTTGGCTGTACAGTCTTTCTTGCCTCAGTTCACAAGTGATATTGGCTAATTCAACTAAGTTGATTGCTTTCTCTGCTAATTTTAACATATTCTTACAACTCAGCATTTCCCCGTTACTACTGTATCCCTTTAATTTTGTTAAACTGAGCAGTTCATCAGGGTCTACATCTCCATTCAACATCATGGATAGAGCTACAAGCCCGCAAGTGGGACCGACTTGGATTATCGGCTCGAAATTTTTGTACTTGAAGCGGTAAGGGGATTCATTTAAACATATATCTCTCGAAGCGCAAGCTTCCCATAAAGTGAGTTCATGAGCTGCCCACTCGCATATATCGGTTGTTATACCGCTAAGATCATTGTAGGTAGCTTGCTGGACAGGATTGCGATTGGCTAAGCTCTCGGACGGAGGCGGCGGTGGCGGCGGCGGGGGTATTGTGCACATTTCGATATCGGAAATATCAACAGGTCAATTTATTTTCTTAGGAATCTTCATTTTCAATAGCTAATTATCGCTCTTGAGGAGCAACAGTTATTTATAAATTCATTTGCGTAACCTTCGTGTCGCCAGTCATTGAGAAATGTCAATGATAGAAATAATTAGGTCTAGTGGAACATGAAATTAAAACAAATAGACAATAATAAAAGTAAATAAATAGAAAATAATTACACTTATTTTGAGTTTTATAAAGATTTCATTGCAATCAATTATCACAATGTTACAATACTAATATGTGACTGTCAAACTTGACAAACAGCTGCTTTTTAAAGTTTACGAATGAATTTATTTAAATTAATAATTATTATTTTCGTAATCGGTAAATAATGTTACTAATTTGAAAACAAATATTAATGGCTCTAAAAGTGACCACTTGGAAAATCTTTATTATCTGTTAACTTACAGGGCGTGCCTATTCATTCGTTTACTTCAATCCGACCATTCGATCCATTCATTCGGTCTCTGTGTTCTTATCATTCGTTGAACAGATGGTGGATTGCATAGCAGTAAGAAGTAATACGTGCCATTAAAACACTGTAATTATATGTTAAGTTCGTAGAGAGTTCTTTTACCTTTCATCGAGAAACCGGTACAAGTAATTCATCATGTCCGAGCCGAGGAAAAACCATCTCTCCATAGATGGTGGGCAGGTGAAAGACGACGATCACGTCGCTTCCTACAAGCCCATACCGGAGTCTGATACAGGTATTTATTTCATTTTTCTTATGTTTTAGTTGCAAAATACCTACCTTGAAATAACGAGATCTTTACTGTTCTATTATAAAACTCTGTCCCATCGACGGTGATTAAGTCTCAAATTACGTCATGAACGTCATAATGTAGTGTTTCATTGTCATTTATTGTTGATATCGTGGCGTGTCTTATCACTTGACATTTATTTATCAACTAAACAAACAAATTTAATATAATGTACACGAAAATCACATGATCTCAAGATTTCTATTTGTAAAGTTCGTTGTAATTTTTTTTGCCAAACTATCACAGTCCATATCTACGCGTTAATGTAACGTAAAACCATTTTTCTTTTCGTTCATAAAATCTATATCATTAGGTATCACTCTCATGGGGTACGATTACAATCGTTATGTACGAATCAAGCGGCTTCCCTAATTCGGTCGGGTTATAAAGCGCTTTCATTGGACGTTCGCAGCGGCGTAGTCAGCGCCATTTTGTTCTAGTTTCGCTGACTGATGTAATTCGTTCGCTAAGTTTACATCAGAATCGGGATAATTTATATATATTTCTTACTAATATATGGGTCACGGCATAGGTCATGTTCTGAGACCAACATATCAAAGCAATGGAACTTTTATGCAATAAACATACTGCCAAAGCAATTTATTTATTCTTTCATTGAGTGAATAATTTTACATGTGTTAAGAGCTGAGGAGGATCATATAATGGATTTTGATTCGTAACGGAAATTGTTGAGCCAGTTTGTTTGTAAGGCAACGCGCGGGTTCAAGCGATAAACCAATTACATTCATCGACTTATTGCGATCAGGGCACTCTTGAGCAGTGGACCACTTGTATGCTGTTGAAGAGATTTCTAAGAGAATCATGACTGAAGATTTTATTTTCAGCTCATGATATTGAGTATATTGACGCAGACAATGAGTATATCCAGTTGAATCAGACAGAAATGATGGAGACAACAGATGAATCTGATGATCATTGGGATCGGGAGAGTATCGGTTTGATGTTGAATTTATATTTACAGAACGTAGATAAGTTTAGGAATCCAAAGATAAAGAAGAAAAATGTGTGGCTCGATATTGCTACTGCAGTTGGCAAGGGGGCGGAGAGTTGTGACAAAAAGTTTAGAAATTTAAAAATGACATATATCAGGTTATTAAAAAAGAAAAATAAGGAAGGACTGGCAACATTCAAGTGGCCATATTTCGATATATTTGAAGAAATATACAATGTGGACGGAGAGTATCAACCAGAGATTCAACAAAAAATCCAAGATAGTACAACTGATAGGATTGCAAAGGCGCTACTAATTAATGCTACAACAAAATTTGAAGATCCTCCAGAGAATGGTGAGACATCGAACGGTCAGAGCGAGGAGATTAAACGAAGGTTAACAAGGAAACGAAATGCAGAGTTTAGGAAAGCAACAATAGAAATGAGAGATCGACAAAGGGTGGTAGAAGAGAAATTAGATAGGTTAATAAATATTGTAGAAGAATCAAACAGTATCCAAAGAGAAAGAAACAGACTGTTTCAACAATTCCTCGATAAGTTAAATCAGAGTCATTGAGACTGTGATAATTTTATCTATGAAGTGTGATTTTATATTTAGGTATTATATAGTGATCACATCAAATTATTTTAGTACAAAAATGGTCTTTATTAAAATGGGTATCACAGTATTTTTGGTATGATTTCTCTAGTGAAGATTATAAACTTAACTTTGAATTCGAAAGAAAAAACCTCCACAAAATAAAGATTTTATGCAAATTGGAATGTAATAAGAATGTATTAATTATATTGTTAAAGTCATACTTTTACACAATATCTTTTTACATAAATAAATTGTAAATTTAAATTAAATATTGCTTGTTTTAGGTATTGTGTTCTCGGCGGTATTGTACCTGCTGCAATTTTATAAAAAACTAGAAAATAAAGTCAATTCATACATATTTCCACAAACAAAATTTTAAAACTCACAAGTTTTTTTCAAGCACGTTTTGTCTCATTCAAAACACAATTTAATTATTTTTTTATAATAATCGGCAAGTTTAATTTTCTGGGTTACCTTAGGAATACAATGTAGTTCAATAATATTTGAGGATTCAAAATAAGAAATACTGGATTCCTTTGTCATGTATTTAAAGTATAATTTCCTCAGTAAGTGGGTCACAATGATTTAAAAATGGAACTTATTTAAAATCCCAGAAACCCTATTTAGTGTTGCAAATGTCCAGAAGTGTATAATTTAACTGCACAAATACATTAGAGAATCTAGTGTTGTGAGGGTCATTGTTAAGTGACCTATCATGTCAGACAGTATATGTGTTTGCTATAGATAATAAAAACGGTTATTTTGCAGGCAAGACATAAAATTACATTTTATTTATGGATTAAAATAATTGATTGAACACACATTCATAAATTTTATTATTACGTGTTGTTTAATTTTGCGTTTAATAATTACATATTTTGCTGATGTGATAATATTAATACAACAATTTACACAAGATGTTTGTATTAATTTAATGTGACCTATATAAAATTATCTGACATTTACACTTCAGTTTTGATTACTTAGTAGGCGATTATGAGCAGGAAGATAAAAATTTAAATTATCGTGAAAACGTATTAAAAAATTGTTATTGCGTGCAATCATAGAAAATCAATAATTAAATAAAGTATATTTTTGGGCGAGAGGTTTTCATTTAATATCAGTGACGTCTTATTCTCCTAGCTAATGCTTAAAATTACGTAATATATGTATCTTTATGCGTATATTATATCTGGTTTTGTATACATTATTCGACGTGATTAAAATTTCAGCCCAGATACAGCTTCCTGAAAT
>DWJK01000589.1:0-21129 GCA_018248815.1 Croniades pieria auraria
TTTCTAATTTAGAATTTTTAGCAGTGGCTCGGAGTCTAGATCTGTGCCCGGTGTATGGCAATAGGCTCACCACCACCATGGGACGTAAACGTAACTGGTGAAACGTGGGAGTGTACTGCAGTCTTCTGTCTACCCCTTTGGAGGTTACAGATGCGGTGTTACTTTTTTTTATCTACAAAGGCAGGTGGTATCGGCTGCTATGGCACACCTTGGAGAAGTCCAGCGGTGAAACCAGTAAAACCTGGTGTGATGATGATGCCATATATCTACAACTCATCAACAATACGCATCAAACGATAATCACACTATATATCGAACCTCATACCGCGAAGCGTATACATAACAGAAATTCCTTATCTCCAAAACAAGACGATGTGAAATTTCAAAAACCTCACTCAAACCGACGACTCTCTCAGGAACGCAATATAAACGTGCCCTTTATTCCACAATACATAAATTTTAACAAGGGCCCGTAGTACCTTAAGAACATTGTATCGCTTATTACGAAACATATATCTCAGCGCTTAATTAACCCAATGCGTGAGTAAACTCTGATAATAGCAGAAGCGTGTACTATTGTGTGTATTAGTGTGTGTGTGAGCAAGATATGTGTGTAAGCAAAACAGATACGTTTGTTAGGTAAATGGCGTTGCGTGGTTGTCACGCAGCGAGCGAATTAACATTGATATTGACACTCGTGCCAGCGCGGTGGCGCGGCGCAGCCTGCACGTGACGACTTTATGCACGTAGGCTGCAAGGAATTAATTCATTTATCAGAGAAATCCAGTTAGAGAACTGCAATTGTAACACACTTGTTGATCATACTACACTTTTTAAGGTAAGTACTACTGATCAAAACACATAATTAAAAAGTCCCGGCTTACGTAGCTACACAGCAGTAGCACTTCCTTCCTCATGAGCTCCCGCCGCTTGCAGCGAGCTCGCAACGGAGAGTCTCCGTCTGTTTCCGTCGCGACCTCGTACAGGTCCGAAACTAGTCGGGCAATCCCGAAAAACGTACGTGAGTTAAACCGTTACATTTTTAATCATGTGTATGTAAACTTACGAAACATTTAATAGTGAAATAAATGCTACTGCTGTGTAGCAACGCCAGGTCACTTGCGGGGTAGTTACGAGCAAATGTCAAATATCTCAATCCTTACAAACCTAACGGGTCTCTTTCATATTTATCACTGTCTTCACACACGCGAGTCCCCTTTTTCTCATCAGATATTCTTGTACAAGAAACAATGAGTGCCATCGTCGAAATGTTCCCGTTCGTATTACGCTTCCGGGCCGACCCACTTCAAAGAGTAATTGACTAAACCAAGAACGGACGGGAGCCGGTACGATGAGGATACAAGTGTACTGTACATACATGTCGTATGTAGCCATCCCGTTGTGTAATTGTACTAGAAAGTTATTACCTCCTAAAGGTTTAATGTCGACGATAAAAGTGAAAAAATCCTTTGTTAATATATAGGTAGCTTTCATAGATCACTGTTCGATGATAAGACTGAAAAACGCAAACGTAACATCACGAACGTAATCCCTGAATGGGTAGACAGAGGAGTGTAGGACACTCCCACGTTTCACCAGTTACGTTTAAGTCCCATGGAATAGGTGGTGAGCGCATTGCCATACACCAGGCACTGATACAGATTCCGAGTCACTACTAGAAATTCTAAATTATAAAATTCCCATAGTAACCGACCCGGAATTTAAACTCGGGACCTCCCGTTCGGCAGTTGCGCTTGCAACCACTCGACTAACGAGGCAGAAAATTTTACCAAAATCAATTAGTAACGTTTAGTGCTCTCTGTCCACCCATTAACAGTTCTGGTGCGATTATATAATAACAGTAATAATAATATTCCACAAGTGTGTAATAAATAAGTTCATAAGTAATGTGATAATATTTGATAACTTTTATCTGCAACTAACAACTAAAGAAAATTAAAAAAGTCCTATTATTGCAGCAAAAGTAAGCATTAATAAGCACGGGAATTGCTTAAATGAGTTTAAACTTCGCCAATTTTCATTACACACCGATCGTTATTCCATTATAATCTCATTGTTCGTATTCTATGAGCACCGTTCGAAACCAGATCACCGTCTTAATTATAAGATGGCGCCCGTTAGCCCGACAACTCAATTCAGTACAAAAGGAAGGACAGCCTAAAGGGACACCGTTTATCTACACATCTAGCTAGATGTGGATGTACGACTACACAAAATATATGAATGGTTTTAATTAAGAACATGTTCGTGATGAGAGCCGAGCTACGTGGGGCGACTCACATATTCAAACTCAGTTCGAGTCAATCAATATTATCTCCACCAATGAAACATAATATCGCATTCCGATGTATAGACAGATGACCCGTGTCACGGCGCAACAGTCATTTATCTTCGCACTAATTAACTAAGAACATAATTAACTGAGAACAATAATAATAAATGGAGCAGATGGATTTATGGCGGATATCGAACGCCTATTTTTAATGCTACAGCGATACTTTATTTGATATAAATAATATCACGCCTGTATTTCTTTGAAGAGGTAGGCAATGGAGGGTAATATTCCCGCTTTTCACTATTTATGTCACTCGTCCTATAGTAAAGGGGGTGGCTCTAGGTCCATACTGTGGGCACAAACCTAGACTTCGAATTACACCTGGGAATTTCAAGTAAACCCAATAACAATATGCTCTACTCGAGGATCAATATACCCTGAGTTTGACTAGTCATTATTATTACCAGCTTATTTCTGTCCACTGCTGGACTTAGGCCTCTCCGAAAACCCGCCACTCAACTCGACTTTTACGTAACATCACGCCTGTAATCCCCGAAGGGGTAGGCAGAGGAGTGTGGTATACTCCCACGTTTCACCAGTTACGTTTAAGTTCCATGGAATAGGTGGTGACAATTTTAGCTCTTCGTTTCCAACCACCGCCAGCTACTACGTCGGTATTCACTCCATCCAGCTGGAAGGGCGTCCCAGCCGTCAATAATTGTTTGTACAATTCTAGCTTTACAATATAAATGTTTCTGCTCGTAAGTAATCGGTGGTTTCAGGTCAGTCAAGGCCCTGTTTTAATGGTTTCCATTGTCTAGTAAAGAGGGTATCCAAGTTGACAGGAAGATATTTGTCTTACGGTTAAATAAATCATTAATAAGCTAGACAGGAACGTTCTGTCTAGGCTGTCTACGGGTAGGCAGGATGAAATATCCATTCATTGTATATTCATTAATTCTCCGAGAACTAAGACATGCCTCTGTTCGAAATGGCCCTTGATGGCCGTTTGCGAACGGTTGGCTTACGTAATATTTGTATTATTGAGTTTTATAAACACAATATTTAGTAGTTTGTTACCGTTTTATTAATATTCAACATGAGCATTGGTGCCTATCCAACATGGCGTAGACTCTATTTTGCATCAGACAAGGCTCTGGAGATCGGTTGAATCCGGTAGGACGCAGCCCACTTAGGTACGGCTAAATGCCCTGGCCGTCACCAAGCATCAGCATCTCTGCGCTTCCCAATGCACATACCCAGCGTGGAATTTATGGGCAAAAACTCTCTATGTAAGAACATAATGGCCCTTATTACAAAAGCTCTATGTCCACTGCCCAGCAGTGGACAGTCTACGGACAGATGATGTTATCTGTGAGTAAAGCTGTCATCAAGCCTATCGTTATAAATGAATACGTTCTTTCATGTAAATATTTCAGCGAACACAGAGATATAACACAGTATGCATGAATTAACAAAGGTTGGATCTACAGGAAGAGATTTATTACGAAATTCAGCGCATGACTGTGGCAAGCATAATGAACTTCTTTAACGGGAGCGATTATTCCAGCGCTTGAGCGATGGAGCGATATAAGAGTAAGACATTAGTCGCTCCAAGAACGAACAAGAGATGGGATTTAGGGTGTCCTTCGCTTTGTTACCTACATTTTTCTTCAAACCTTCACCAATGAAAGATGTTTCTTATCGACCTCGTTATAGCGTAGCACATTTAAGCGACGACTATTTTACATTCTTTGTTGATTGTAATCATGTCATATATTTTTATTCGCCATCGCTAGAGTGGTGCGACATGTACCTAAATCGGATGCTCGGTCGGAGCAATTGGGATTTCATGGCATAATCCCGCCCGGGAGATTGGGTATAGGAGATAAAACGCATATTTTTCCTAAAAAAATATATTCATCAAATTACTGCCGCTCGGAAATATTCATCTCGTATTGAAAAAGCCAAGGCGTTTTCTTTGTTGCTGGTATAATTTTTATTCAAATAACAAAATTTATTTACACCTTAGAATTTATTTATTATTATTATATAGCCAGGCCAGGTGGTCCCTTACAGGTAAGGCAGTAATGTTTATCGTAATCCGCATTATTCAATATATTTCCTTATCTGATGAATAAGTAATAAATGTCTTGGGTCACTTTCTCATACGGCCATCCATAATCCATCTATCCAATCCGAAATCAGGCGGCTCCTCTGCTATGACAAACAGACGGCTGAAATTACATCGCGCACATGTGAATATAAACACAGTCTAAAATAAAATTAAATGTTATCAATGTTACTAGACAATAGCGTATTAATTAATTGTTCACACATACGAGTATAAATAATGCAAAGGTTCTTTACTATAACCGTATATTTTTCAATCGATCAACTCTTGACAGCTCTTGCATAACGACCAAAGTCGAGATGGTCGAAACACAATGTTGCCAACACAATAAAATAATACGAGTACATTGATCTACTTGTATTACCAACACTAATGAAGAAATAAATAAATTGGTTTTTTTTATATAAGGATTATACTTTTACAAAACAATGTTTATATAAGGACTTGCATATGATAGCCTTAGTTTCTTTACCCTATAAATAAGGTTTCATAAAATTGTTTCACTTCACTCTTAACTACTACGAGATGCCTACGAATTGATGTTCGCAGCTACGAACACGTTCTACGCATTTGCTACGAACAGATCAATTTTGTAGGTATTGCTACTCATCATGTAATTATTGATTTATACTATTCATAGATAATCACGCCAGATTCCTTACGAGGTAGGCAGTACATAGCACTCTGCCTTTAAGATATACAAATGTATGCAACAAACTTTGAGCCTGACTTCAGACATAACAAACACTTTCAATGCAAAGATACGAGTACAATCGTCAGCTATTTATCATCAAACTTATTCCGCGATACCAATTCCCTCACCGACGATACCATCCGCGCTCTCATCCATTTCACGTATGAATAAGCAAGGCGACGTCGAGCTGATACTGATCGGGGAAGATCAGTTCTCCCATGAAATATGTATCGCAGTGAGAAGGGTTCTCTAGCAATTTTTATCCGCCATCAATCAAAGCTAAGCAGTTACGTAGGAAATATATTTCGGCAGCGTTCCTTTATTAAGCATTAAACAGACTCGGACGTCACAAAATTTATTTTACGTGAGCGATCACGTGTAATATTCATATTGTAATACGAAGATGTAAAAATTGAAGGTACAGAACAAGTCATAAAACGAGAACATTGATATATTCTGTTGCTACGGGAGAGCAAGACTCGTTATTAGGATCTAATTCATCAGATACCGAATGATAGGAGAGTAAGCACTCTCGGACACAGTATGCGTGTATGAACAAGATGAATGTAGATGAAGCATGTAACGTTCACAAGTATAGAGGATTTTTGTCACTAAATGCTCTGTTTATTCTGCGAGGGGCCAGGCGTGACAATATATATTCATTATTCGTGTTCTATGTTTATAATGCGACAAATAAAAAATACCATAAATCATAAAAACCCTAAAAAAACGAAGTTAAAACAAATTCAAGCGGTTAGTGAGGGATACATTACCAAATTAAAGTAGAATGGAAAATGAAAACATTAAGCTTGAATGTACTAAATGCAGATGTCAGTTTAGTTTGAGGAAAGTGGCGCCGGAAAACGTTAAATAGTTTACCCATTCGCATCAAAATATGTTTTGATGTGAATGGGAAAACTATTTAACCGAAATTTTGCTGAAATTGCTATATTTTTTACAAGAAATCGAGAAAACTTGGACCAAACGTACGCGAACCAAATAAATATATCATTAAAAACGAGTCGTTGCATTCGAGAAAAGATCTTTTCAATGTACCGTCCATGCACACATCGCTTAATTTTTTTTTCGATGGAAAAATTCCACTGCTTTGTAATGTAGGCTCCGGCAAACGTATATAGAACCCCGAACGCAGACGCGCGCCACCAAATAGAACACAAAAACAAGTGGCTGAAGGCTGAAGGGAAGAGTTAGACGAAGCGAAAGAGCTCGCTAACTAAGTACGAGTCATTACCCATAAGAACAGCCCGATGATTATACAGTCTGCGCTCACCGAACTCGCCCGCGCCAACTAATCCCCACGTTAAAATTAATCTCGACCCGAGTAAGGCATTTACTTGTAAGTGCCGCTTCACAAACCGAAATTATTTTTTTGCGTTATTTCCACCAGCGGCCGATATAAAAATACGACTCCTCATTCCGGGAACGGCGCGCTTCATCATGGAATGAATACTTCGCGGAATTAACATAGCCTTCGCGCAATTCGTATTTCGTTTTTGCTACGAGTTTAGCTTCACTTCTAGAGATTATTGTGAGGTTGTTTCTTACACGGGCATATAAAAGGAGTGAGAAAAGAGCGTACAGTAGTCACAATGGCTGCGGCGACCTATAAAAATCTACAACCATACCGGCTGTAGGAATAAAAGTATCAGCGTAATCTAATCTACTCAACATAGGTTGTAAATAAAACTATTATTTGGTCATACAACTGTATTACACATTAGTGCAGTTCGATCTTATCCTTGCTGTGCTTGCGTCTATTATATTCATTGTAATCGTCTGTACTACAACTTGTCAGTTGGTTCAGTAGTAAACATGAGTACTGCGCCGTTAATCATGTTCGATTCCCACTCAAGACAACTATGGGTGTTGAGCGCAATTATTTGTACTGCATCTAGGAATATAAAAACTGTGCACAAATATTTTAATGCGCAGGCCGAGTTTATTTGGGCCCTCCGCTTACCGTAATACAGGTTCTCCTCGCGCCTACTTTGGGATCAGATGATGTGTGTGGATACGTCCCCGAGACATTTATTCATATATGTATATTATATAACCACGTCTAATACAGATAACTACACTACAGATATCAAAAGCTAGAAAAATTATAGCCAAAATATTCACTTATGTAAAAAAAGCTACGAACATAATAATGGATGCCATAAGATCTTGGCAACGGCTACGAAACAATGGAATATATAAAGATTAAGTAAATGGAAGACATGATGTTTTGAATTAATAATAATTACATATTTACCACAGATATGTATGATATGTAGAGGGAACTCACAAAGTTAATTTTTTTTAAGATAAGTAGGAAACGAATAGACAGCAGTGACAAGTAGAGTTCGGGGTAGTCATCGACGGACTGTTACTTTGGACTAAGATAATTTTCTCTAATACACGTGGTTGGCGACCAATACACAATAACAGTACAATTGATTTAAAACTAAAGTTTCAATACGCAATAATGTATTAGGAGTGGCCTGAGTCCAACAGCGGACTGAGAGCTAATGTTGTGTCCGACCGAAACAGGTTTTTCAGCCGAAACCGAAACCGAACTTTCGGCCTCACTCTAAGTTTCGGCCAAAACCGAAACCGAAACCGAAACTTACGGTCGGTCATTACCAATGTTTATGACGACAAATGTAATCCAACCTAAAGTCAAAAATCAATGTTGAGTAAAATGACTTTTTGTTTACAAACACGTTGGAAAATGTGACTTCATCGCAAATGGCGAGAGCACGTTAAAATATAATGTCGCAATTTATCTCGGACTTAGTTACACGTTGTTATCTCCGCCCGTTTACTTTTGATATATTTGCCACAGTGTACATTAAAACCACAAATTTCGTTACACACTGCGTACCGAAGTTTGTCGTTTGCTGTAAATAAAACATCGATATACCAATAAACGGACGACATTATTACTTGCGAAAATTGATTTGATTACTTTAAACATATGTTAGAAATACATTAATAAAAAAAACCGTAACATCACGGCTGTAATCTCTGAAGAAGTAAGTAGAGAAGTGTAGTCACCAATTACGTTTACGCCGAGCACGGATCTAGACTCTCGATCACTACTAGAAATTTCTACTATAAAAGCTAAGTTACTCGTAGATAAATCTAATAGTATCCAACTCGGGAATCGAACCCAGGACCTTTCGATCACCTTAATAACGTTGAATGTTAAAAAATGTAATGAAACACGCCAGTTTTGCAATTCGATTATTTGAAAAAACGTCAAAAATATGTTAAAACACAACTCCTATGTTTTATTTCGGGCTTTATTATCTCGTACCAGGTACCCGTGATATGTCTGACGTCGGATTCACAAATTGTATTAGCTTCCGTCACTACCGCTCGTCGTTCATACCCCACTGCGGGGTAGTGGATATTATACCCATACGTTACATCCCGCGCAGAATTAGCGAAGTCAAAAAAGATTGTTACAGCTTAATGAGCAGATAACCTTTATAAGTTACTAGACTCTAGTATGGTATAGTGGGTTTTTGATTGCGTCGATGGTCCAGTGGTTGCAAGTGTCATTGCTAAGCAAGAGTTCGGTACCTAAGTCGGGCAAAGTACTACTGAGTTTTTCTAAACTGATTTCCAATAGTAGCTCGGAGACTGCATTTGTGCCTGATTTATGTCGATAGGCCCAAACCTTATTATACATATAAGACGTATATTATAACTTTTGGATAGTGGAAGTTGCGTACACCTCACCTACACTTTCGAGGAAATAGAGGCATGATGTTGGTAGTTTAATTTATATGACTTGAACTCTCTCATGCCGAGAGGAAACCTGCTACCAACAGTGAAACGACAAAAGGGTTGCAAAAAATATACATATGTATATCGTATACTTATCATTTAATAGTCGCAAAGTTGACTGGAAAACATGATATTTTTCACTATAAAGCTTACATAATCCCCTTTAACATCTACAACGCGATACGCTGAAAAGCACTAATACTGTTAACACATATAAAGGTACCCAAAAAGCTATATTCAAGAATTACAACACAGTTATTAAAAAGCCTACGCTCCGCCATTTAAAATTTCAAAGCCGCTGCCTCTACTGGCGTTTTCATTTTAAATAAAATTCCACATGTTTATGTTTACGTGTGGTCTTTATTAACATATATCACAATAACATGCGCTTGACAATAAACCAGCCTTATCCGACAGACGGGCTTAGCTCGAGTGCGCGACGCAATATAGGCTCACGATATTAAAAACATATCTCATAAGCTTTGTTATCATTATCTTTGTTACGTAAACAACGTGCATTACAATAATTTATGCACTTAATTAAATATAGGACTATATAAGCTCTTGCCTGTATTTCCTTTGAAGGATAGACAGAGGAGTGTGGTACTCTCATACGTTTCCCAGTCACATTTACGACCTATGGAATTGGTAGGGGATATGGCTGTGGCTACACACTAATTTAAAGATCATATATTTATATTAATTAATATGCTATATTAAATTAATTATTATATAATAAGAGTTGCCTGATAAATAATATGATAGGGCATTGAGTTCGCGTTTTTATTACAATTAGAAATATTACATAAACAAAGAAGCACGTCAACTCCGTAAGAATAGAGAGATTTGGCATTCGGTGGTATCTGTCTTCCCCGTGATGGACCAGTCGTAGGGATATAATAACAATAATACATAAATATACAGAACGTTGTTCTTCCAAAATAAAAAAATTGCTATTTATAAATTAGTAACAAAAATCAAGAACACGATTCGCGAGATTCCATAAATAAATCTATTGGAGCATTAAGCATCTATAACCCATAATCTCGAATGGAATAATCGGCAAATTAACCATAAAATGGAAACGAATCACCTAATTCCTCATAAAGATAGCTACGGGGTGCTGTAGCGAAGTGAAGTGATAATATCGGTTTTTCTCGCGTCTTCAGATAACGCTGATAAGCGGGTGCTCTTGTGGCGATCTCGGGTGGATTTACACTAAGTGCCATCACAGCGAGAGAGAAATCTGAAGAGAGTTCTGAAATTATATCAACGAAGTATACCACAACTTTGAGTCAAAACAGGTTTAATATAAATTTGAAATTCAACGCCTTTCGAGGGGATATAGGAATTTCGAAAGCGGAAGCCGTGTACGATATTTATAGCAACGATAATACCAATAATAATATTATTGAGAACAATTTAAGTAAATAGATTATACTACAGTCCTCTACCTAACCCTTCGGGGATTACGGGCGTAATGTTACAGTTTTTATAAACGAAAATACATTTTTGTTGATTACGCAAATAGGCTTCAACTCCACTAGGCTTCATTTCCACTCTAGGATCCTTTGAATTCCCTTGTTACGGGCACAGTAACCATGGTTACTGAACAGATGGCAGCACTATCACCTAGGTGGCAGCACAATCGTCGCTAACACGGTGTTGTCCACATACTTACATTGTAAACGTACTCTATACATAGAAAAACTTCCATATTAACCGAAATATTGTTATATGCTATATTCTTTACGCAATTATTTTCTATCATACAATTTCAGACAATAAATAATTTAACAACAGCCCCATTATATCAGGATGTAACTATCCCACTGAGGTTTAGAACGGATTAAGCAGCAGTTAATAATGATAGGCGAATCCCTTTATCCCTTAATTCATACTTCGTTACACACGGGCCAGAGGAGCAAATGGGAGTCTGCATTACACGTTATTAATCTAACTTTCTCTTATGTAGAGGTAAAATTAGCTTTCCATATTGACGTCGAATCCATATGAAGTGATAGCTTAATGGTTTTAGATTATCCCTCTCACTCAGCGGATCCTGGGTTCAAATCCTAAAGCACCTGTTTACGAAAAACGTAAAAGAAAACAATGTCAGGAAACCTGTACACTTCAGAGTTCTTCATAACGTTTCCTGAGGCGTGTGAAGTCTACCAATTCGCACTTAGCCAACACTCCAGATTATGGCCTTAACACTTGTCATTCTGATAAACTACCCATATCATCCAAGAAAGGAATGATACAAGTATTGATAACGATGTCCACAGATGAATACGTTCTTTTCATTAAGTGTTTGAAAAAGTTATCAGTCTGTGTAAGAAATCTGGTATGAGGCATGCTTTGTAAGAAAACGGACTATTGATGTAAAAAGAGAAAGCGCATGGTCCAATGGTTCGGACATGAGATAATGGCTGATGAAAGAATGACAAAGCAGATGTTGATCGACGTAGTTGAGGAGGGAAGTTTACACTCACCTACCCTAATCTAATAGGCCAGGCAGTGGTTGACGGAGGGAGTCAAAAATCTCTGAAACCAGTGCATGTATAAAAAGAGTGATGAATATGGAAGAAGCACAACAGGTCTTTAAGGATAAAATGTTTGGCGCTCGGCGCTCCTTGCTTACACCGTAAGCGACATAGCGTAAAGATATGTATCTAACTTTAATAATCAGACAGTTTTTACGTTTCGGTACCATACACATACAAAAATGAGCACTGGGCCTAAATAAATACACCTACATAACATCTATATAAATGTACTACATACATAATAACTAGCAGTGACGTTTAATTTTTTGTTCGTAAAGAAAATATAGTTTGATAAAATGACAAACAGTATCGGTATATTGCGCGCCGCACACGAGACGGGCGCGATCGAGGCTGTAGTTAATAACGATTTATGGAGTCCTTTTGTTCCTCATCCTTATCTCTATCGTGTGCTGTTCACGGTTGATTTATTGCATCGTAGCGTCAGCGGGCTTTGGAAAGAACGCGACGCTTCCTCGCGCCGAACGCTCGAAGGGGTTCATGTTATAAGGTGAAGCTTATACCCGTATAATGTGTGGTGTCGTGCTTTTGATTAATGTGGCGGGTGGCTGTTTTGATTTTTATATACATTTTGAGTTGAGTTTTCCAAATATGAGACGTACACTCCGAGAACTTTGAAGATGGTTCGCGGATCCGAAATTCTTATACTTTGTTTATTTTATCCCTTTATTGACAAAAAAACAAAAGAATTTATAACACAGTTTGAGGAACTGAAATAATATGTATGTATAATATATTTGGTGGGATGAGGATCTGCGAAAGGCTGCAGGCAGATGCTGGATGCGACAAGCCGAGGACAGCGCGATGGCGCTCATTGGCGGAGGCCTTGTCTAGCAGTGGACTGAGATAGGCTGATGATGATGATGATAACATATTTTATATATTATATAATCGCGCCATGATCCCTAAGGAGTAGGCAGATAGCACCTAGTATAAAAAGCACATCAGATTTCTAAGAATAGAAATATTTGGCATTCGATGCGCTCTGCTGTAAAAACTATTTTTTTAATTATATCGTTACTCCAGATACCTTATAGGGTAGGTAGCGAGCACTTAAAAGACAATAGTTATATTCGACAGTCAATGCTCTCTCTTTACTAAAAGTTTTTAATAAAACTTTATTACATCACATTTGCCGTTACAATGTATGCCTCAATGTACATTGCGATAAAACAAAGAAGCCTCTATAACTTGGCCAAATCTACACAGAACTTTGCAAAAAGATCTAAGTGAATTTACAGAACAAACTCAATTTAGGCTAAATCTGTCCGAGGGAAATTCAAAACGGAAAGGAATTTTTCTCCTCATACTTCTACCTTCTGAGTTATTCAAGAGCTTTGCGTAATATGTCTTGAAAAGTTACGATACATAACACGTCTTTGAATGGCGTTTATTAAAAAATATATACGTTATATCATTACGTATTACAAAAATCTTTTGTGAATCTGATTTGTAGGTACCCACTGCATGCCGATAGGCTCACCACCTAGTCTACTCTGGGACGTAAACGTAAATGATAAAACATGAGAGTGTGCTACACTTCTCAGCACACCCTTGCGGGGATTACAGGTGTGATATTACGTATTTAAAACTGTAAAAAAATATTTTTTAAAATGTCTCTGTACATATACATTTCTGTATATTTCCCTTACTGAAAACCCACAAACATATTTCGTGTCGTTCCGCCACTTTCATTCCAACAACAAAACTGGAATATGGATTTTTGTTCAGCTCGGCTGTTGAAGAATTTAATTCGTTTACAAACTCCCAACAAGGTTTGACAAGCTTGTTACGTGACTAGTACAACTGGCCGCCTAAAGTCAAAAATCGTTTGTCAAATTGTTTTACTAGCACACTACAACTATTACTAGCTTACTACTAGTACCCTACGAGTACCCTACTAGTACACTGCCAATAGCCTACTAGTGCAGTGCCTACTCCTACGCCTACTTCTCCCGATGTGATTTGCATATTACGCAATACTTAGATGTAAAATTTGAAATATACTTTGCTTCAGTGATACAGGCAGACTTTAGGAATACATAATACATGTTTTCGTATATTTAAAAAAAAAGTGTATAGTCTTTCAAGCACAACTCGGCCAGCGTGGCAGACTATGACCTTAATCCTCGCATTCTGAGAGGAGACCCGTGTCCAGTAGTGTAACGTCAAAGGGACCGAGAAAAAGTAATAATAAAAGATTGCGCAAAAGTTATACTGATGAGATCGTCCCTTATCTTTCTTATCACGCGTTATCTAGACTGCACATTTGTAAACTGATATAAAATACCAGTTTCACAATATAAATGAATGGTCGCATTACACAGTCGCGCTCGATCACTTTATGTCGCCACACGTGTCTGAAGATATTGTTTCTTCTTTAATGGCAGCTCGTTAACGGAACCGTTTCGTAGGATTCTTGGTTTAAAATGTAAATTTTTAAGTTCCGTTCCCAATTTAGTGCTTTCTCGTTTCAGTGAGTAATATTTTGAAAATATACTTTCAACATAATCATCAACAGTTATCATTCCATTATTGGACTTGATTTCGCTCAGAATGAAAAGTGTAAGGTTGTAGTTCGCAAAGCTGAACAAGTGCGGGTTAGCTTAGCGGTATTAGATTTTAGTCGTTTGCAGAAAATTACGGAGAACTGTAAGGAAAACATATCTTTACAATGACTGATATTTAATCTTACACCGCATAGAATTTTGTAAGACAGAGGTACAGACGAGGATTTCAACCCAGACTAATCGGAGTGGAAGGCTGAATTATAAACGACAAGACTATAAGTGCTTTTCATTTTGAATAAACTTTATTGAAACATAAAACTTATAAAAATCGATGCCCATACCTAAAACTGGAGGCTGTTAGAAAACGAGTTCCAAATTGGTTAGTATAAAAAATATGATCATAGAGCGGAAATATATAATATCAAATGTGTAGTATAAAATTTAACCAATGTACCTACATAAAAAGAACGATATGAATATTCAACGCTTAAAAGAAATAACCTTAAATTTTGATGTTTATTTATCAAATGTTGATATCTGGCAACGTCCGAGAA
Organism: Croniades pieria auraria; assembly: GCA_018248815.1. Classification (NCBI taxonomy): domain Eukaryota; kingdom Metazoa; phylum Arthropoda; class Insecta; order Lepidoptera; family Hesperiidae; genus Croniades; species Croniades pieria. The sequence goes on from DWJK01000589.1 coordinate 14,554, forward strand.
CCCTTTTTCGCCTTCAACAATACTTATAACAACAATGCTTTTCGCCTGTGTTATGTTAACGTAAAAATACGAATACGAAAGAAAACTAACCGGCCCTATTACCCGAGCCGGGAGAATTCTTCCGTAAAGATAATAAGTACGACCAGGCTTCCGCGTGGTCACAGCTTTGAGGAAAACATCGTTCTTGGAAATATTTCATAATAGCTTTTCGGCCGGCCTCCCCAGAAATTGTCTTCTGTGACTAATATTTTTAATGTTGTTTTTTTAATTGGTAACCTTCTTCGTTTTGTTAACTAATGTTTTTTTTATATGCAACGGATCGAATACGCTTAACATTCGTTTTAGTTCGAACAAAAAACCAATACAAAAGGTTTTATAGTCCCTTTATTTTTTATGGTCGCTGTACTGTAGCTGTCAATTTATCAAATATCGCTTTACGTTTTTTAATTAACACATTTAATTTAAAAAATAACTACGACTATATATCCTTACACACACAAAACTGCACATATTTTCTTTCTTTTCCGTCAAACCAAGATGCTATTACAAAAATGTGATAGCTACGGCGTTGAACACGTTGCAAATAGAGAGATCAGTGATACGAAGTAAACACGACGCGACTATAAAATGATATTTTCGATTGAACACCTCCTAGTAATGTAAATGAGTTTTAAGGCGACGCATTCAAACTGTACGTGAAGGATATATTGTTCTGCAGTCGATACTACATATCAGTACACAGCTTCCTATATTTATGCTTTCATAAAACGTGAAACTTACGCATAGGGCATTACTACCTGTGAGCATATGGTAGAGTAATTCACAACTTAAACAAGGCCTTCGGGATTACTTGCGATTAAATTGGGATCTATAATCACTCAGCCAGGTGTCGACCTTGAATAGGACTATAGACTTACGAATAATAGTAAATTAACCTGCTATATTATGGCAAAAAATGCACCAGGTTCTGAACACAATGAAATGATGAAATAGTCACCACATAGCCATGAATATAGACCTCCTCTAATCAGCGGCACTCCCTCCAGTCTTGCAACTTCCGAATCTAGCAATATTCCGCTGTCTTCCTCAGGTCGTCGCACCACAAGGTATGACGGTGATTATTTACCTGGTATCTATTTACGTTAAAATATGTGAGAACACGAACTAATGACAGAAACACTACCGTTAACAGGTTCTTCAGGTAATTATCGCATGATGCCTTAACAAATAAACTGTATATATTAAATCAAGATGGCGGACCGGTGTCAGATCGTGTTTTTCACGTGCCAGTAGCTCGATGTTTTCAGAGACTTCAAAATATAGAGAAAGTCAATAACAAAGTATATATAGTGACGGTGATGATGATGACAATAATATAGGTCTGTTAACATTGACAGATACCAGCTATCGCTCACTAGTTCGTTTATGTCTTACATACATACACATACATATGTACATATGAACGTGACTTTGTTTAATTAAACGAAGCCTCCTTCTTTAGATTTGATTTAAAGAATAGTCCTAATTTTATCTTAAGTTACAAAATAAATTCCAGCTGTACACAGAATACATAGACGGACAGACAAAATAAGAACACGTATTTGGGTAATTAATAACATAAACTACATGGGTTTAAAAAAAATACTATATTTCGAAATTAAATCTCATGTTTATTTACCGAATAGACAACATAAGAGACGGTGTGTACAAAATAGAATGTAATTAAGCTTTGTTGGTGCGATTTAACGGCTCACAATTACATTTGAGTATAAATAAAGGTAAAATATTCATTGTACCAGAACTAGACAAATCAGTGTTAACTGGTGACCGACGCGAAATACGCGCACCATAAAGACAGTCATTACGTGGACAGAAACATAAAAGAAATGAGTATAAATCAGAGACGTCCGCCATAACGCGCGAACTGCGATATTGTGCGTGCTCCGTCACGTTCGCGGCACATAAACGTTACAGAATAATGTACACATTTACATATAATGCTACATAACACGCGGAATGTTGTTCGCGCCCACAGACACTATGGGGCACTTCGACACCGTTTCATAGTAGCAGTTTTATTCATGGTTACAGTTTTATTAATAAACTACAGTTAAGTAATTTTTTCAAACAGTTTTGTTAATAAATGTAAGATAAATTACCAGAAATAGGAAAAGAAAAATAAATCGAAATAATGAATGCTTTGTCATTGAGTCGCTTGTTGATTCGTAAAAAAATATTTGGAATAGAGTGCCAACCCTTACTTGGCCATCGTGGTAGTCTACGGCCTACCTTTTTCCATTCTGAGAAGAGATCCGTGTCCAATAGTGGACACGGGTTTCATTTCAAACTTTCTGAACTGTTTTCTGAAAGATAGTGTGTTTGAGATATTACTCTCTAGTCGCAAATGAGCGATATGAGCGTCATTACCGCGCGGGACCCTCGTTTCTCTGATTGGTGACCACAGCGCACATAACGCCCATATTTATGATATCGCAAAAATACCTTCTTTATATCACAGGAGCTATGTTTTATTACGTACGCATAATATGAAAGAGAATATTTTGTTGTATGATCTTTCGTATTTATTGGTATAATTACGTAATTTCGTATTTATTGGTATTATTGGTAAGTCGACATGTCAGCCTTGGAATAATATTTAGTCGTGATTAAAACTCATTATCATCAGTAGCTCGTTTCCAACGTCTGTTAGCCACTTCGGGCATATCGTCTTTACTTATTCAGGGCAAAGTCAGTAAATATTCTATTTCTAGCTTATTGATTGAATTGCGGTAAAAACATCTAAGGTACAAAATAAAATGAGAACTCGGCATTCGGTTACACATGCTCGACTATAAAGCAGAAATATGTTATATACGATTCAGGATTATTTTATCATACAGTTACTGGGAAAAAACTGTTATTATAAAACATATTTTATAAATTTTCATAATTATATGAGGCAATTTTTTAAATACCTTAAAGTTTATTCTCCAAAATGCAATATTTACTTGAACAGTTATGGCTCATAGAACTCTTGCTCATCGCGCTAAATACACAATGCCAATGAGTTAATGAGCGGACGTCTCTTGTACATCCACTGCGGTCCTTTATATATCCAATAATGTCCTTTGTGCAACCGATACGATGTACACGTGTCACGTCGAACCCGATATTGCATTGGCAATTTGGCCACAAAAGACTCCATTACCATGAACAACAAATGTAAATGCCACCTCGCTGCGGCCAAATTGACAATTCAGTGTTGAATCACTCCGATACCGTATCCGATATCGGAACAACAAAATCAATTAACACTGTCCACGGCGAGTGTTGTAAGGCTCGATTTTAATATTTAGCCCGCTACGGATTTTTTTGTAAACATTTTTCATGATGTATATAATTGCACCGGCATTATTACATCATGCCAGATACCTCACGAGGTGGGCAGAGAGCACTAAGTGCCGAATATATGTATATCTACTGATCAGATGTGCTTCTTCTAGATTCATCACTTCTCTTCACACTCTATATAATTGTTCATATATTATTTAATAGGTAACAGTTACCGAGTTTTACCTATAAAGGTGTTGTTCAAAATCATTGTTGCATACCAGTTTGCAAGTTTGTCAAATTTATCGTCGGCAGCACGAAAGCCACCTTCGACCGATGCTACGGAAAACCGTGTGACTGCTAATAAATGTCTATTGACTACAGTCACTTTAACAACGTTAGGTGACCTACAGAACTATCTGCTGCTTCCATAGGATAATAGGCCAAGACAGGATTTCCACAGATTGTCGATTTGCAGTAAATATCACTTGTATTTCATCAAATGTTAGTTAAAAGTTGACTACCTCGTTTGTCGAGTGGTTGCAAGCGCGACTGCCGATCGGGAGGTTCTACGTTCAAATACCGGGACGAGTACTATCGGATTTTTCTAAAGTAGAATTTCTAGTAGTGACTCGGAGTCTGGATTGGGTGTATGGCAATAGGCTCACCACCTATTCCACGAGACTTAAACGTAACTCGTGAAACGTGGGAGTGTATTACACTTCTTTGCCTACCCTTTGCGGATTATAGGCGTGATGTTGCGTTGTTACGTTTTAGTCAAAAGAATCTTGTTATTTATTAACATCATCATCTCATTATCAGTCTACTCTCGTCCATTGCTGGGACATGAACTTTTCCAATAGCACGCCACTGAGCTCAACCTTCAGCTCTTCGCGTTTAATCGGTGCCAAGCATTACGTACATCATCACTCCACCTAGCCGAAGGGCGTCCTACATACCTTTATAAGCGTACATAAACAAAATGTATTACACTTTTTGTTATAATACATTATACAAGCACACCTGCAGAATCATTCACACAACTATCGACTTAGTCCGCCGTAACATCCAACATCTGGATTACTAATACAGCCCCACTAACGCGTGCCAACCGCTTCAATCACCCAGCTTTTATCGCGAAACGGCTGTAATTCATACACGAGGTTATCAAGTTGTATGGTGCGCTGTCGGATACAATATCAGCCGCAAGCCACAGTCACCGGCGGCGATGTTCCTAATATGTTGGAACCTATTAGATTACAATACCTGTTCTCGTAATGGTCTCCAAACACTCCCGAGACAGGTGTGCATTGCCATCCAATTAACCTCGCTTACACGTCACTTTTCCTCATCTCATTTTCAAAGAAAACTCTCAAGTCAATGATGAAAATGCTAAAGAAATACATTCTCTCAGTAACACGAGCCGCTCCCGGGATCTTATTAGCATGCGATCGTGTTTTGAAACGTAAAGAATACGTGTATTTAAAAGAGCAGGAGCAGTTAAAAAGTAAGTGGCTCGTTAAAATCGTATTTTTGTAAGAAATATGAGTTCAATTTATAACGAGTGATATCTTTGAAAAGTTTATATTAGCGGTGCCAGTATGATTTCATACAATGGAGATGGATATTGAGAGAACGAGCGAAGTACTTGAGAACAAGTTGAAAATTTTGATACACGTTATACAATGAATAAAACAGAAAGACAGAGCCGAGGAAATTCAATTTATCGGACATGCAGGGAGTAATTTATAAAAGAATAGTTTGGCTATCTGAGCTGAAGTGCAAAATCCAATGTGAGAGTTCGTCGCAGGTAGGGTAACTTAATTTGCAGAACCAACGTTCGGAGCCAATCGTGGTGTTTGCGAAAATTTTCTCGACGACGACCTACATAGTATATTGAGCGGCCGGAGACTTTTACGAGACGTGAGTCGAAACTGTGCGAACACGCTTCATACGCTAACGAACGTTTGTATAGCAATGTATAATATAGATGTCCCCGTATGGCTGTGAACAGCGTTAGTTTTTAAAATACTCGTATCTCACGAGAATGTAAGCTGTCGAAAATGTTTGAATCGCCTCATTAACCAATATTTTACGAGCCATTTATAAATGAACACAATACTTTTCGATAATTTGTGATCTATCTGTTGCGAACCTACAAATTGCAAACTGGCATCACAGTTGCATGCGACGGTACGTACCTTGCGCGCTGACTGCTCGAACAACGCGCGACCACGTCGATATTTTTAACTATAATTCAATTAAATACATATATATTATATAATTTTGACTATAAACACATATAAACGAAAAACCTTTTTATAGTTTTTAATTGCTTTCGCGTCCAAAAAGAAAAGTGATCGTAATAGATCTAACCTTAGCTGACCCAACTTTATGGACACAGAGTGAACTACCACCAGTAGCGAATTAGACAAATTGTGAACTCTATCGATTTGTGAAGGTTCGCTCACAAGAACATGTCGATTTCTCACAAATTCATCGAATCGAATATAAATACATAATATCGTATAAAAATACGTGAAATAAAATGCTTTTGATACAGTTCACAATTTATTAACAGCTCACAATTTCATCAGATTTATTTATTTATTCTTTATTGCAACACCTAGGTATTTTTAACAAAAGGCGGACTTAACGCCTGATGACATTCTCTACCAGTCAACCTTTGGCGATGGTGAAAAACATAATTAGCGGCAGGCGTTACGCACGCATACACGCACGCACGCACGCACGCACGTACATGCATATATATATATATATATATATATATATATATATATATTTATATATATATCATCTAAAGGAGTTCACAGTGATACGGTGCCATATATTGATTTTCGGTTTTCCACACCCTGCGATTGTGTTTTCACAAATGGAATATTTATGTAGAGAATGCGCTGGGGACGATCTGACTTCGTTAACGTGTACCTAGTACATAGTCGGCTATGAGTCTTCATGGACTTTTATTTACACTTTAAGATTTTAAATTTACTGCCTTAAGATGACATTATATTAATATATATTATAAACACTAAAAATATCCTCGTTCGAAATGTATAAACGTTCATAATACTAACACCAAAAAAATTTTATACAGCTCAAGTCGAAGTCACTATCTTGGATTTCAGCTTCCTTTTAAAGGTAAACATAACATCACGCCTGTTATCCCCGAAGAGGTAGGCAGAGGAGTGTAGAACACTCCCACGTTTCACCAGTTACGTTTAC
>DWJK01000590.1:0-21120 GCA_018248815.1 Croniades pieria auraria
ACCCGGCCCGGGATTTGAACCCAGGACCTACCGTTTGGCAGTCGCGCTTGCAACCACTCGATCAACGAGGCAGCCCGATCATTGTAACATTGATTTTTAAAAAAACGCAACTCGTCTTAGATAAGAGCGAGTCTGGGATGTAATACTAAAAAGTGACTATTCATTATTTTCTTCAGCTATTCTAAGTTTTATGAGTCGGAAAAATTAGACGCCGGCAGGCGGTTCCATTGTTTAGCAGTCAGTAAGAAAATAATTTAAAATATGACGATCGACAAGTTATGTAAATTTAGTATTCAGTATTTAGTCTTATCGTTTATTATTGTTCATGTTTATAATGCAAAATACTGTGGAACCTTCTATTTAGATGTTGTCTGCGGTACAAGAACCGCAGGCTCTATTTCTGTACCAAAGTGGCTGTGCTTGTATTGTTGCGTTCCAGCGCTTACAACTTTGTGGTTGACAGTATGCAGACATGACGCATCTTGACCTGGTTCTCAAGGTTTCATATCTGTGATCAATTTCAAAAAGGGCTTAAGTTGTATTTAAATTTCAACGCCAACGTGTACATCGTAGTGAAGGTTTAACATCCAATAGCCTGGAAGCTTTTTAGTTCCGTGGTATTTTTTTTTAACGTATTGAGACTATTGCTACGAACATTGTACTTTGTTAGATCTATAGATATTATATGTGTGTATTTGATAGAAAAATAAAAAAACGAATCTTGAAATAAAATCGATCTACTTTCATTTGGCTGATAACCAAAACCGCGGCAATGTTTCTATAATTTCAGTCTAAGGAGACATAATCATCATCATCATTAGCCTATTTCAGTCCACTGCTGGACATAGGCCTCCCCTAATGATCGCTATCGCACCCTGTCCTCGGCTTGTCGCATCCAGCATTTGCCTGCAGTCTTTCGCAGACCGTCATACCCCCCTCCCTCCTCCCCTCATGTGACATAAAGTAACTGCTAAATGTATTTGGTGCAGCTACATACATATTCTATAACGCAGCTCGATGAAAGTAAAATCCCAAGCATTCCTCGACGGAAACTAGTCCACTGACAGAGTATTGCACTTCATTCGTTCACGTTCACCGGCTTAAATGAGTACCGACTTCCGATTTATTACTTTGAAATATTTGGACCTATTTGTAAAATTTGTACAACCTAAAGATAAAAATTCTAAGGTATGTGAAGTTCGCCAACCCGCATTTGGCCAGTGTGGCAGACTACGGCCTTAACCCTCTCAATATAAGAGGAGACCCATATTCCAACAGTGAAATGAGAAATGGGTCGATTATTATTATATTATTAAAAATAAATTCATTTTACTTTTTAATATATATGAGGTTATTAAAGAGGTTATTACGATGAAGTTACAAAATTCTATTATTACAGGTTCTTTTATACCGTTTTCTTGTTCTCTATCTACCCCCTTAGTAACCGACATGACATGTCTCTACGTACATCGTGAAGTAGATGTTATTTAAATATTTGTGCTCCTGTCTGACGTGCGTGGTTGCCGGTTTACACGTTTACTACAGACTATGCCAGCTTGACCAATTTAGCTTTTTTTCTATATTTAGCGTGGTAACCAGGAAGACGGGTCACCTAAAGGTCACCGTCGCCTGTGGACATTTCCAACACCCGAGATGTGCCCAATGAGATGTCGGCTTTACATGAGAGCTTTATTTACGATTAGCTTAAACCCCACGCCAATATAACGATATAAATAGTAACTAAACTGATACAAACATACTAGTGTGCTGTACTAATGTCACTAACAGTACTATTCCCCTATGGGAATAGTACTGTCAGTGTCCCTTGGACTATTCCAAGGGACACTGAGACTCTTAAATAATCGAAAGGACGGACGAAACGACGACGAATTAATATGTATTATTGATTGACTGTTAGTTTTTTTAATCTGTGTGTGTGCAATGTCTTTTCACACTAGGATTATTCGCTTTACTATTAAATATCTCATAAGCGTTTCGTCGTACACATAATTATATAATATATACAGGTTAAGCCGGTACTTATTATGTACCGGCTTAACTCACGTAGGTTTTTTCGCTATTATTGTATTATTAGATTATTCGTTGTTATTTCCTAGTACAGTGGCGGCAGCTGGAGGCCGATGCACATCGCGTCAGCCGGGAGAGGATGTTGCGCAAGCGCTGAGAGTGAAATCTTGCGAGATAATTTCACACGAGCACGCGATCGCAAACGCACTGTCGTTGTTTGAGAAACGTAATATCATCAAACAGCCCAATGAGTATTTAAAGAATGACTAAACCATATTTGTATGTGTAAAAAATAGTTTGTCATTCTGTCTATTTGGTCGTGATATGAAACAGTGCGATCCTATAATATTTAGATAAGCATATATAGATAAGCTTATCCCCTTAGGCAGACTAAGGATATACGAGTATATCATTTATTTAATATAACATTTATGATGTGTTCCTTAATTAGTATAACGGTAATGTACAGTAATATTTCAGTAAAGTCACAGTGCTAAGCGGAATTAGCGGAATTATGTTCGTATTACTTATGGTTTTTTCAAAAAGACCCTAAAGGCACAAACATTTTGCAAAACGTCGTCATCAATCAAGATCCATTTACATTCAGATTGTCTTGCATTTGAATTATATGGCCGTTCCAAATTTAGAACAGGTTAATGTTTCTTAAAATTGACTTAACTCAGATCTTGACCTCAGCTTGCCTCACTTGACAATGAAGCCGGTGTCCACGAAACAGACGGAGTGGCGCGACCAAAACAAAGAACATCGCACGCCTCCGCACAAAAACCTGAATTTACAGACTGGTACAATCACGCAGATATGTATGTTTGAGGATAATTTATACTTTCAATATATACTTATTACTCTAAGTTATTAATCGTTATCTTTCTTTAATATCGCGTGGTAACAATAATCACTATTTTTACAGGATTTAATTATATCTGGAACGTGTACTAAAGTGCTTTGTGAAAAATATGGCCGTAATCTAAAACGAAAAATATGAAATGTTAACAGATTAAACTTGGAAACTCATCAGGGTAATCTAAATATGTCCTCATAACTGATATTTTTATTATTTTGCGCATAAGTTCTAAATATCACAAATCTCTAAGTAACACAATAATAGAACCTTATGGCATGCCACATGACAGCTGTCACTTGACAACAACGAATAAAATTAAATCAAAAAGGTAGAATAAGAGCAATAGGCAGTTTGATCGCTAATAATTCTATATCATCCAAACAATCTTACAATAGGTTGCTTATTTTAAAGAATGGAAAGAGATCAGGGTACAAAATATTATAATTTAAGACAGATTAGACATCAATCAATAAAATATCAAAACACAAATCTCATTTGCTCTTCTGTTTGCGACTGTACAGTAGTCGACCTTCGGTCCGCGCCGTGGGATCGTTTGATCACTTTCTACTGTTGTTCTCTTCATATAAAAACTGTTTACTTACAGGCTTCAGGCTTTTCAATTCACTTATTACAATTTTGTAACTCCGTAGACACCGTTACGCAAACTGAAATGCAATGAATAACTGCAAAAGCGTTTAAAACTTTATTAAAATGTCTAGTTTTGGTTATGTGAATTTTGTATAACGGTATTTATAACATTGCACTTTCAAAATATATTTGGAGTTTTTAATAATTGGTTATTACGCCATTTTGTGATATAAGTGTAGACTGATGTTAGGCTAGTCTCACCTGCTAGAAAGTTAAGTAATGTCTAGAATTTAATCTGTTTGCTGAATATTATTATTGTTCTGGATCTCAATACCGGTGGGCAGCAAAATGTTTAAGTGTTTGTCGGGGATATATGTACATATGTATTTATAAGTAAATGTATCATATTGTGTATATTATATATAATCCTATTCGTTTACTGTTTTATCTACAATGAAGTTGGAATATTTTACTGGGAATATTTTCTAGCCTGCAGTTAAGAAAAAGGAACTGTACATCGAGGGTACAACGGCATAAATGTTGTGATTACTTGTAATTGTGAGATCAGTTAGCAATAGTCCATATATGACATTCTGTATTTTATGATTGTATTTGCTGATTATTGCGTTAGTGGTCAAATAAATAAATAAATAAAATTATTAAACCTCATAGTGCACTCATATTTGTGAATTTACTATTAAATGTTTCTTGAGTATTTATACACATGATTAAAAATGTACCGGCTTAACTCATGTACGTTTTTCGGGATGACCCGACTAGTTTCGGACCTGCACGAGGTCCTTCTTCGTGAGCTCATTGAGTCTCTGTCGCGACCTCACTGCAAGCGGCGGGAGCTCATGAGGAAGGGCGCCGTACAGGTCTGAAACTAGTCGGGCCACCCGAAAAACGTACGTAAGTAAAGCCGGTACATTTTTAATCATGTATATTAGTGACTCTTATACTTTTTCATAATGTAACTACATTTTGTTATCTAATATGGATACAATTTGCTATACGCTTCTATGTAGCTATAATAATGTTATTTCACTTTCAAGTAACATATATATGAATACTTGCATAGTAAAGATGAGGGGTGAAAGTTGTTGCGCAGAAAATACATTCCTATCTCCTGCTCTGTTACTGAGTATGTATCGTAACAGAATTTATCTGAGAGAGTTCATGTAGAGTTATTATTATATAGTCACGCCAGGTCACTTCTGGGCCAAGAAAAGAGCACCGAGTGTCAAAAATTCCCTTAAACGAGCATGAACTTGATTTAATTAATCGATTATTTTAAACTTAAACGTAAAACAGCCAGCAACAGCCACGTTTTCCCGGACTGATGCAAAGGGCTATTCTTAGTCTCCGTTAAGTCTATACGAAAGAACCGTGACAATATTATATGTGTATGTATTTAAATATGTAACCAAATATAGTCTTTTGAAACATTATGTAGTAAGCACTTTAATACATTTCAAAATAAACGCCAGGTACACGGAATCGAGGACGGAAATGCGTTGATAATTTCAAAACGGCTCTGCGTTGATTTAGGACACTAAGTCAATCTCGTCACGGACCAGAAACTATGACAATGCTCAAATCGCCAGCAACGAGGAAACTCAACCAGAGACAAGCTGTTAATACGCAAGATCCTATTTCACGACTCGATGATTACTATGAAAACATTCAGTGTTGCTATTATTAATATATTTCCCCAGAATAGCGGTAATTAAATTTCTTTGTTCGTTGAAACACTTTAATTAAATCGAGATTGAATGTGAAAGTGTCGTAATAAATTTTACGCAGTTCAAAGGCCTTTAAAAACGATAAGCAGTAAAATTTTCCTGCTCTTTTTGTAACAATTTCATAAGTTAGATTCCACATAATTACCATTTACGAAGTTTTTTCCAAATGAAAGTAGCTATTTCTTTTACTTCCATATTACACTCGCTTATGTCTTATAAATTATGACTATGATTAAAATATAGTCAAAAAAATTAAGTTGGACACCAAATATATATCGATAGGCAATCGAACAGTTATACAACTGATATTAAATACAATATGGGCAAGTCTGTTGTTGCGTGTTGTTGCAACTGAATACCCGTTATCGTTTGTTACAAGAAAAAAGTAAATACCTGTTAAATCATACACGTAAGGTACTCGTACATAAACCGTTTGTAATTTATTGCACAAACGCTAAGGCAACTTTCCGGTTTAATCCAGAGAGCAATTAATGTATGAACCTCGCTAAACAGAAGTAATAAATCATGGCCGCTGGTGACAAATGCCTTAAGACTGATTCATGGAACAAGCGCCCTAGGACGTTAGTCGTACGTTTTGAAAGCACATTCCTTTCCTATTAGAAATACTGATTTGGCTCGTAGCCATGTGTAGGCCCAGCGTGAGGTGTTTCAATAGAATAATTAGTAGAAGATCTAATCAGATATCCGGCTCTCGCGCCAAGAATTGAGTCGTGATAGAACCAGGTGGTCGCTATTGTAAATTGTAGGTACTCGTGTTTTCTATAAATTATGAAATTAATTTTCAGCGCAATATAAGTATTGTTAAAGACGGTCATTGTTAGGTTATTAGAACAACGAAGTGCGATGACAAAGCGCAAATAAATAATGTAAAATAAATATTTTCCAATCGAAAACCTTTAATAATAAAATGTCCTTGTCCGTAACAAATAAAACACAAAAGATACAGTTACACAAGCGATTTTTAATAATGTTAGAAAAAGTGTAAAAAAAAACGGTAAGATTTTTCATGCTCCGTTTTAATAACCTGTTTATAAACTGAAGTAAGTGCGGTACACTGATGTAAATAAAATACATTTAAAGGCCTTAACCCTCTCAATATGAGAGGAGACCCATATTCCAACAGTGGAATGTTAATGAGTCGATTATTATTATTTTATTATTATTACATTTAAAGATCGTCACAGACGGAGCTACAATATACATATGTTACATATGGTGACTTATTACTATATATTTTCTATAGGACAGGTCGATTGGCAAATTACGTAGCCTTTATACAAACTATTATCGGAACCGGCAGATGTCGTCCTCCCCGGTAAAGCAGTTTGGTAAATGTGTTAGTTTAAATTAAAAATTAAACTTTTTAATTTTGTGATTCCAAAATTACTTCTCACAAATACACGTTTGTTTAAGGAAATACAAAAGACCGCTTAAAATAATAATTGACAATTGTTCAGCAAATTAAATTTGGTGACGCACCGACCGCAGCGCCACCGTCGGGGTTATTTGTGAATTCTTACAGGGACCCATTCGAAAGCACACAAAAATATCATTAAAATGGTTCTGTGAGATACAAATAGCGGCGCCACCAACCTTATCTAACAAAGGCTTCTAACGCATATACATACATCTAAAACGTGTAAAATAAATCATGGGTAGAAATCGAAACATAGCGCCATCTATTTTGTTATTTAAATTAAATAGATGTGTTACCAACAGATTAGCTAACATTGCCGTTTGTTGGAAACTTATAAAAATAATTAATATTACGATGCAATGCAATGTTATAATAAAAAAAATTGCAATAAAAAAAAAATAAACATCTAAATAAAATATAGCCTATATTTTAAATTGGAAAAAGTTACATATCTGTGCGCAATTTCATTAAAATCGGTCCAGTAGTTTCGAAGATTAGCCCGGAAAAAATCGTGACCCGAGATTTTTATATATAAGGATTAACGTTTACCATAATATAAATTTAACTTGTACTTTACCCTCAGCAACACGTGGCCGGTTAAGCTAGTGTGACATGAATAAATTGTTGCTTATATGAAACGTCTGCACTTTTAACGTAGCGCCATCTATTGATACTCACTCAATCCAGCCGACTAATTACCCTACACCGCCGTCTGTTAGAAGCTTACAGAACTAACAGACAATTAGCTCAATTCGCAATAAAATCAAAAGCAATAAATGTCTATAAATGGAGATACTAACTATCCTATCTTTCAAGTTAGATCAAACTGCACATAGTGTGCAAAATTTGATTAAAATCGGTTCTGTAGTTTAGGAGTCCATTGTGGACAAACAACTTGACACGTAATTTGTATATATAAATCTCTTTTTTACAAGGCAAAAATATGCGAACAGATATAGCAAGACATATCTCGGAATAGCAAGACATATTATTCAACAGGTAATGACAATGGCTTTAATATAATATTATAGCACAACATTAAGATGTCTTATAAGGTTCATCTGTGTAGACCTTAAAGCTGACTGACCCGAGCACTGTTACGCAGTTTGTTTTCACCGACCGGCTTCCTTAAATATCACAGTGTAAAAAATGAGAAAAACATGGAGTTGTTATGTAATTTTACGCACCGTTATTCTCGTTCATCCAAAGTGTATGCATCTTGTAGAAATGGCAGTATTATAACCGTTTTAACATTTGTAATTTTTCCTCAGATTATGCGAAAATCTTCGAAAATAATCATTCAAAATACTAAACAGTTATAGACCAAACTGTAGATATAAATTAATTTATTTTCTTTGATTTATAATATTTCTTAGTTTCATTGACTTCTATGATATACATATACCCGAAATATGTACATACATAATACGATGCATCATAATCGCTAAGTATATAAATAATTTGTTTATATTTTGTTTTTTTAAAGTTCAACAAATTACCGTATCTATATCTGATCTTATCTTTTCAAATCTTATCTTTTCAAAGAAACTATTGCAATTAGTAATGTGAAAAATTAACAGTCCGGGTCTGATAGAATAATACTTCTGTGGTCGTGAACAACATGCTCGCTCAGTACTTCGCCGAAATACCATCGCATTAACAAGTAGGTAATTATGTAACGGTTATGTCGAGCTTAATTATGAGCCAGCGAATAAATACCACGAAGGCACCGGTCAGCTGATATAATGCATACCGATTTTTTTGTGCTGTCATCAAATTAGCGTACTGTCATGTATCTAGTCTACATTTTCCTCACTCGTTATATTTTTCTACATTAATATGTGCATAGAATTCTTTGTATCACTTTTAAAATTTTTGCGCACACAAGGGAGTTTGAGATTTAGCATAGATAAGGTTAAGGTTATAAATTTAAAATTTTAATATAACATTTTTACTAATACCTACATTAATTTCAATGGAGTTAAACTTCCATACTGTAAATGTCAAGCACGTAACAATCTATGCTCAAATAAACCAAAGTAGATTAGAGAGGAATATTATTTGGCATATCACAAGAATTCCGATAACGTTTGATAACATATTAATTCTTTCCGCGATATTCCTAAAAAGGTGTGATATAGGGTACTACGGTAAAAATAGATCTCGCTCAATATACTGATAGCGGAACAATCACTGTGGTGTTAGCTGAAAAACGTTAAATACTGTGACCATGATTATGTTACACTAGAGTACCCGCGCATTTGTTCGCGTAGGTTTATTGCATTTTAAGGATTTTTTTTTTAAAGAACCCTAAAACTTTTTCTGAAAAAATAGCCTCAGTTATTCCTCATAACATCAGCTATTTGCCATTCAAATACCCGTCGAAATTGCTTCAGTCGCTTCCCAGATTACCGGGAACAAACATACAATCAGACACGCAGACAAAAATGTTAAAAATTGCGTTTTTGTTACACGTACCGTATATAGTTCCACGTGCCATCATTAAAAGCTACTATTTTGATAGTAAAAAGATACATTTAAATTTTATTTGTATTGTTGTATTGTATTTGTGTATTTTATTGTTGTGTCGTATTTGTATTGTTTTTATGTGTAGCTGTCCGTTTATTGGCACAATATAGTCTGAACAAGTGAATCGAACACAACTTGTATGTACTCGTAAACGAAGGTCCTAATGAGGAAGCTCAGAATTTCTCACGCCAGTACGAGACAACCAATGAAACGTTACCTTCGTAAGCAAAATGGTTGTTACGTTGCTGTCTGCGGCTGGAATAGAAATATCGGTTAGAACCTTGCTTCATTTGGCAAATTTATTTACTTCAGGTATGTGTAGACATGGTGAGGCAATACAATACATATTATTATGAAACGCTTTTTTAATTAAAGCATAATATTATCAACTTCCACGTTGGTCGAGTGGTTGCAAGCGCGAATGCCGATCGGGAGGTCCTGGGTTCAAAGCCCGGGTCGGGTACTACTGGATTTTTCTAATTAAAATTTCTATTAATGACTCGGAGTCTGGATGTGTGCCCGGTGTATGGCAATAGGCTCACCCCCTATTCCATCGTGGGACTTAAACTTAACTGGGGAAACGTGGAGGTGTATTGAGGAGGTGTATGTACACTCCTCTGCCTACCCCTTCGGGAGTTACAGGCGCGATGTTACGTAAAACTAAACTTAAACAGTCTGTTAACTAAATTAATTAATTAGTTACTTAGTCAATTAAAAGTAAACGCTACGATTACGATTTATGTTTAACATCGATGAGAAAATAGAACATTGATTACATCTTTCAGTGACATGTTCGAATTACTTTTATAGATGTTTGAGTAAACTGCTTATCCAATGGTGGCTCTGAAAGTAACATCTCGGTACGAGTATTTTCCGTAAGTTCTGCTCACCCATTTAACACAGATAGGTGGCGATACGCTCAAACCAGTTCCGCTGTGGTCGTATTAAATTGATTGCAAATCTCCGTATACGAGTATACTCTCTTATGCAACTAACCTCGTACTCCCTTTTGAAGAAAATGCCTCATTACGTAACCTGGAGAACCCTTTAAAAATTGTATTGGTAATTAGTCTGTTGGTCTGGTGACAATGATGGTGATGAGTCAGGTTTTGTGGGTTTAATTGGGTTTAAGTAGGACGATTACTTAGCGCATAACACAAAGAAGTTCGTTGTGACGTGTTTGTGACTGTTGGTTACTTTATTATTAAGATTATTCGTCATCGTCATCATTATTCATTTGTTTCTAGAAAGATCTTTCTTATCAGCTTTTGCTGATCGCAGCGATGTCGCGATGGGCTCGATACCGGGTTAAATTTTCTATTTTTCTTGTTTCAGGTGGTGCTTTTTGATAGCGCTGTTGATGCTGGGCACGGTGTCCGCTTCAGAGGAAGAGGATAGCGTGCCTGATGTAGGAATCGATGGCGATGAAAAGGAAGTTCCACTCACACAAGAGGTAAGGACAATGCATGACTGGCCAAGTGATTGAAACTAGGCAAAACCTGATCTGTGTTAGCCAAACGGCCAATAAACCACTGGGTGTATATAGAAATGTATGTTTAATTGCGCAATTGTCCTTAATAGGAATCCAACACTCGACCTGGCTCCCTAATCAGATTCATTGACAACTGAACCAAAACTGTCAATTCTAGAGTACTTATCATTTAACTAAATTGGTAGTTCAAATGAAAGGTGGTAAATAGAAACTTACGCCCAAAGGTCATCTTTTAAGCGCCGTGTACAGCTTCCTTGATCAAGGTAACTCGAAATGTCATTTCCCACCACCAATATCTGTTCTATCAGTAAATAGTGTAGAGTCGTTTGAATGATATTTTGTCCTACTGCCTGACCTAAGTGACCTCAGGATAGTTGTTACAGCGACCAGATATCCATAATTCGCATTAAGCATTTAATCTGTGACCTGCGTAATTTTCATTTACTAATGTGACGGTAGTAATAAAGTACATTAAATAAATTAATCATTTATTTATGATAATTAGTACTGTTTGGTTTGAGTGCAGTTAAGGGCATTTTATATCATCATCATCACCATCAGCAGCATTTTATTATTAAGGCCGAACAAAAATACAACTTTAGTAAATAAACATGATAAATTATTTTACTATTACATGTTTTGTGAGTATTTATACACATGATTAAAAATGTACCGGTTCCCGCTGTTTCTACCGAGACCTTGCTGCGTCGGGCCATCCCGGAAAACTTACGTGAGTTAAGCCGGTACATATTTAATCACATAATATATTACTTACCGAAGGAGAGCAAGACATCTATTTTAATCGAATAAATCGGATACATGTTGATGGGAGATTTATAAATCTCTGTAATCAGTGTACTTGTATTCAGAGCGGGATTAACGCAGAAGAACCGCGTCGGGTCCGTACGGATAAATATAGGTATTTGGTAACCCATGCTCTCTGCATACACCGTAAGGGATCTAGCGTGACGATGTAGATATTATATTGCTTAGCAATAATTTACAAATACGCAGATAGGCATGCACGTGGATTATTCGAGGTACTATCATAATTTAACAAAAATATAGCCATTTATATCAGACTCCAATAACTCACCAGTTTAAAATAAAATGTGTAATGCATTTACAGTATAATTATCACCAAAATTACTTGTGTTCATGTCACGTGTAGCTTTCAGATTTCACAGATAGAACACTCACTTGAACTTTCCAGGTAACATTTCTCACTTGCCGCCAACGTACCGATGTAAGATATCGTGTGAGCACAATGAGATCTTTGCAAAGACACCAAGGCTTTCAAGGTTTAAGTTGGAAATGAATTGGAAAGATCAAATAAAAAAATATAACACTTGAATCATAGTTTTCTTTTTGTTTCATTATGATAGTGAAGGGAATGCTGAATGTAGGAGAAGCGCGTTAACTCTTTCTATCTTTATCCTTACATTTCTTATGTGTTACTTTTGTTGTTTGTTATATAAAAAGAATAGAGTATTTGTACTTAAATAGAAGTATTAGCATACAGACACACACAAACCGTAGCATTAAGTGTTAAAAGTAAGACGCCAAGCATGTCAGTTAATTGTAATTGATCACTGATCAGGAATATCTTTTGCAGAGATTCGATCTGATCACGGATTAAACTGATCATTTAACGTCAAGTTGCTGATATTACGTGAGCTTCGAACTAATATTATATTACAAAACTCGTATATGATTAACAACTTATTCGATGTAATAATAGAAAGTTTTCAAATTATTAATATTTGATGCTATTTATGACAGTTACGAGTATAGAATATGTCAAAACTGGTATGTTTATTTATGGCAAGGGATCAGTGAAAATTAACTAAAATGTAAAACTTTGTTAATGTCCGCACATGGTGCATTTACCCTATAGGATTCGACTTTCCAACTTTCTTTTGCATACCTATTGTGTACTCTTTTATTTTACTACGTCCTATACAATTACTCTGAACCGAGACCCGTGTCTAAGAGTGGAAAGATAAAAAGATTAATGATAATAGTGATCCTGTACGTCTTCTTTGAAGAGAAGAGCTGAAGATCGAGCTCAGTAGCGTGCTATTGCAGCTGCCTACGTCCAGCAGTAGACGGGGGTAGGCTGATGATGATGACGTCTTCTTTTCACATTTATGTCAACTGCGTAAAAGTAAGGCAGTTTCTTCTTTGTTACGCACGTAGACTATGGTTTAAACTTTTTAGGAAATTGTCGTTTCTATATGAATACTTAAGTTAAAAGAGTAAAGTTTAAATCTGTATAAATTTTTTTTCAAATAGTAATTTTCATCCGTAGGCAACATCGACTTCAAATTTCAATGACATTAAATTTATATCTCTGTAATCATCATATACGAACTAATGGACTGGTAATAAAAAATTAAATCGGTACATATCTAATCAATGTATAATATATAAATATTAACAAATATAATTATGTTTAAAATAACACCATGAGTTAACAATAGTCTACAGCAAAGTATTTCAATTATCGATTTTTTCTGCTCCATTTGGCGCCAACGTCCGTCGGAAGGCCGCCAAGTGAAAGTCGAAAGCAAATCAATAACAACTTTTTTCCATCATCCTTTTTACTTTATTTCCGAACGATAAATGAAAGTAAACCGTTATGTTCGAACAAATCAAAGGTTTTAAGCGGGAAAGTTTGATTTTTTTTTAATACTTTGACAACAACGTTAATTTATTTATAGACAATATTTTAACAATTTGAATAAAAGAAAAAAGCTTGATAATTATTTTAATTTTATATTAATGTTGTTCTAATCGTTGAGTATAGTGGCTTTAGTCAAAACATTTCTTTCACTCTTCCTACACATACAGTTAAAATACAATTAAGTATAATTTAATTTTCTAAAGGTCAAAACAATACTTGAGTGTGTAATTCACCTACTGATCTAAATATCTGATGCAAATTTAAGCAAAAACAAAAATGTAGTTATTTCTGTTCACGCGATATTGAGATCGCGTGACACATGTGTATGAAATTGTAGAAGTAGTCTCAAGTCGTTTGCTCAATGTCTTTATATGATTACGAACGCGTATTTTAATTTATTTTAAGCTGTTTAAGCCTCCCGGATTCAGCTATCATATTCACACTAATATTGACATTATATGTAACATTTTGCATACGAAAATTCTGGAATGTTTCAGAACTAAAGAAAAGTTCACAGATTATAAATATACCTTATACCTGACGATTGTTAAACCGTATGTCTCTCGAAGTTGTTGGTCACACTAAAATAGTGATTATCTATAACTCATTATAATACTCTCGAGATTATCTATTCTATGTACCTACCATCATAGCATCCAAGCCTTTAGTATCAAAGACATCATTTAAATGTATCGATTAAATTTTGTATGTTAATTATGTTAAGTATTGTAGTATAAAAAATATATATTTTATGGAACAGTAGATAGATTCTGATTCAGAAATGTGATACAGCAAAATAGCTCAAATCTTGGTACGTTTTGTAACAATGCTCTGTCTCTACAAAAAAATGTGTCTGTATAAGGTTTTCAAAGTGAAAATAAATTTTCAAGTTAAACTTGGAGTTGGAGTATACCGGTAAAAACAATAGTTAAATAATGTCCACACAAGATCACAAATAGTTTAAAATTAAAATCAAGATGTTACAAACTATTTATCAATGACATAAGAGAATATTGGCCTGAATATATTAATAGAAAGTGTATAAAAACACGGTACAAAAATATAGGGTACATATTGAAATGTAAAGTACCTACATATGTACGTCCTGTAAAACCATGATAAAATATTAATCACGCTATTAATTAAAATTAGAATACTGGCAAGATATACGAACAGAACCGCGCGCGAAAACTTTTAAATTAGAAATGACACGTTCCATTCCAGCGTGAAATAATTGAGCAAATCAATGTAATGATAACCT
Source organism: Croniades pieria auraria (assembly GCA_018248815.1). Lineage (NCBI taxonomy): Eukaryota > Metazoa > Arthropoda > Insecta > Lepidoptera > Hesperiidae > Croniades > Croniades pieria. The sequence continues at coordinate 14,630 of DWJK01000590.1, forward strand.
TCCGCCAATCGCCGCGACGCACGAATGCGCAAAGTTAGCAATGTTCCATAAAAACCGTATAATTGCGGTAAAAACTACTGACAATTAAAATTATATTGCAAGTAAGTAGTATTAGCTATGTAAGCGTTCAGATTAAAAGATAATAATTTCAGTACGACATGACAAAATCTACCGGTTTCCATAATTGAACCGCTTATTAACTACATACATATTTTGATTACCGGTAAATTTACTTTGTGCATATGTTAAAATGGCCATTAAGGAATTGGTGTTTATTGAGTAATCTGGCTAGTAATACGATTGTAATGTAATGATTGACCTTTTATTCTAAAAAGTATACAACGTTTTTTCAATTTTACATAGCATGAAAATGCTGATATAATTTCTACGTTAATTTTGTAATTAAGTCATTACGTTAAGTAAGCTTGGTTATAACATAAATGTTTTGCATTTGATCGCAGTTGCTATGTATAACTTTAAGATGACAATATGACCTTGAAGATCACGAACGAAAAATTTACATATCTCCCACATAAACTTTCTACAAAACGATTTTTCTTGAGTTATGTAACAACCAAACAAGAATACGAAACTCTACTTTTGCCCACACTTATGGTTTAAAATTTATTTCGAAATTACTACTGCTCTTTGATCCTTTATTAATGATTTACCGTTATTAACAGTCATTTATTATTAATCGTTTAATTAATGAAATTACACTGGCCACCTACATTCAAATTAAAAGTATATTGGGCGACAGTACCATTTCCATTCCAGCAATTGAATGAAGCAAAATAGAAACAAATCGTTATGCACAGTAGAGTTCAACGTAGGCAGCACAGTTCGGAATAGCTGCCTACATGTTCCTTATTCTATTATAATTAAACAGACATCGATAATGATCCATATGAGAATGATTTATGCACCTTGTGTGCACGTGGGCGCTGTTTATTCCATCATTTTACCACAAACAATACGTACTTGTTGTAATACTTACATAGTAAATAATAATAATAATAATCGACCCATTTAACGTTCTACTGTTGGAATATGGGTCTCTTCTAACTATGAGAGGATCAAGGCCATAGTCTACCAAGGGGGCCAAGTGTGGGTTGGTAGACTCCACACGTCATAGAATTTTTTTTTTCAATTCTAAGATATGTAGGTTTCCTCACGATGTTTTCCTTCACCACTAGCAAGTGATTTTTAAACTTAAAACGCACTTTTGTAAAGAGATGCGCGCCATGGATTTGAACGCAGCATCCCCGGAATGAGAGGCTGAATTCTTAACCACTAGGCAGCAGTGATATAGTGGTTAAGACTTACATAGTAATACACCAAAATACATTTTGTAACATGTAGTATACATTATTATGTAAAACACTTAAATTACTATCTGTAGGCAGTAATTAAGATCTGGCAACATTATTGGCAAATTGTAAATCCTATCAATTGAGCGTTAAGGATCTTTTAGGCAATTTAGCGGCGTTTGACCCTAATTTTAATATGGAAATGTTGCGCTTATTTAAGTTTTACGTTTATGAAAAATAATCCGTGACTTGATAGTTCTCTATCAGTAAGTCCGGAGTGTTTTTATGAAAAAATACTTAATCACGATATAGTGAGGCACTATTGGAATTATATAGGCAATTGCATAATATCGTCGTCTAACGTATATCATCATCTCCTTTCAGGAATCGCGTAATATACGGCCACGGGCGTACACTCCAGCTGCCTACCCCAACACCTTGCCTAGCGGATTCCGTCCTACACCATCCCTGGCTGAGCTGGCTGGATACCAGACGAGACCACAGCAAGAACAGCAAGAAGCTTACCTTGTTCCAACCAGACAGATCTACGTGGAGGAGCAACGACAGCCTGTCAGAGCTCCTCATAGGAAGGTATGAAATCTCCAAAGCACATATAATGTTTATTAACAAACTCCAAAACGATCGATCCAAAATAAGGCAACTCCAGGTTGGAGAGCTCGCAAGGAATTGCCGCCTATGGCAAATTTTATCAAATCTAACTATTGTTTACCAAATTCACGAAACCCCAAGGTCATAAAAATTTAAGTGGTATCTAGCATTTACAACATTGGTTTCACTAATAATAATTAAGACGTTTTGATTTTCAGAGAATTCCTTAAAGCGTACATGTGTCGATTATCCTCATTCTAATAGTGACGAGTGGTTAACTGAATCAACTCTTTTCTTAATATAAAGTTCCAATTGTACTTTATTTCGACATAATTAAATTAGATGCGTTAAGTAGATTAGAGGATTAAACATAAGGCCACCAGTAAGGTGGTTTAAATAAATAAAAAGTGAAATAAATCTGATTCCATTACTTCATTACTGAAATGAAAAATAAGACCGGTTGAAATAAACCGGCTTATTTTTGTCTTATAATGTATAATATACTGTTAAATACTTTCGTTTTTTTTATTTACGCTATTCACATTAAACATAATTTGATTATGAGTAATTGCACCATACTTTGCGTCATTCCAGCAAGAACACAGGCCAGCAAAATTGCAGCAGCAGCAGCAGCAGCTCCAAGAAGTAGAAGAGGACTTGGAGGAAGAAAAGGAGGAACCCGACCGTCTATCCGAGCTTCTGCAGCAGTCCAAGTTCGACTGCGTGAGCAAGCAGACCGGATATTATGCAGACCAAGAGCTTAACTGCGAAGTTTTCCACTACTGCCAGGATAATGTGAAGCACTCATGGATCTGTCCAGACGGATTTACTTTCCATCAGGTGATTATACATAAGACTGAAAATATTCCATTTTTTCTAACAATTATGTTATTATAATATTCTTCTATTAGTTTTGTTCATACTATATCATGATCGAAATTAGGGCCAAGTTATTGTAAACATTTTTTCATCCTTAATGTTATTCAAAGGGTTTTGTCTTCAGTAAAAATGTAACTATGTATCTGGTCCTTTTTTGCACCAATTCGTCCTATCGTCGATCAACTAGTTCATTCAGATAGGCCATATAAAAGACAGCCTTTCGCTAATGAAAATTACAAGAAGCCTTCATCAGTATAAGAGAATTTAGGTACCCCTAAATTTTATTTTTGTACATAACAGATTTATTTTAACAATTTATTTTAATACAATTTTTTTAGGTGCACCTTATCTGCATGCCGCCAACTCACGACAATATCTGTCAGAAATCAGCCAAATACCATTTCGTTAACGAGTATCTGTATAGACCCATCAACGAGGAAGAAGTGCAAAGGAAACCTAATGTGTCTCTCAAGTACTCCGACCGCTACTATCCCGCTGAGGTGTATAGGGACGACAGATACGAGCAGGAGGAAGAGGAAGAAGTAATATAGCAGTTTTTTATTTAATTTTATCTTAATCCCATTTGGCTATGAGGATGCAGTCAACATTAAGAATACACATACACACTCGTATATACAAGACATTAAGGAGGTTTCTTCATTGCTGGTCAAATATGTGGCGACATTAAATACTGTGGCTTGCAGTGGTTGGATGTGAAGAGCTGAAGATCGAGCTCAGTGGCGTGCCATTAGAGAGGCATACTCCCGTCCAGCAGTGGACGAGAGTAGGCTGATGATGATGATGATGATGAATAAATATATCTTGTATTATTGGCTAAAAAATGATAAATCTTCAATTGATATCATTTGGTTATATTTGACATATTGTAATTATACTTGATGTGCTTATAATTTTTTCCAAAAAAAGTAACTTCAGTCACATAGATTATTCAAAAGCTAAAACTCCTATTTTAAATATTCCCAGGCGGAGGCTCCTCGTCACCAACAGGCGCAACAACATGAGAGACCTGCCCCCAGGCCTCAAGTTTTCCGGACTGCTGAAGAAGTTAACATTCCTCTAGTGCAAAGACGTCCCCAGCGCCCTTTTGATGGATATGATTTCTAATTTGCCTTACATTATTTAACACCTCTAATTGTATGCTGAATTGTCAATATTATTTTTCCGATTCTTTGAGTTCTCTTCTCCAAAGGTGCTAAATCCTCATCTAGCTGCCAATTGATGAGCCATTTGAATCAGACCGAACTTAGTTTAAGATTAATTAAACTTATTTATGTACGATAAAGTAGTTTGTTCGTATTAAGTTACAAATTAGTTATAAGCTAGTCTTTGTGGTAAATAGATAAGGAAATAAAAAAATAAATTTTCATCCTCTTTTTTTTTTAACTCACCAAAACTAAAAATATTACATTTTTTTTCTGATTACTCACACTTAATTTTCTTTTGTAGATTTACTTGCACCGAAATATTAATGGGATTATTTTAAAAAACTACACATCCGTTAGAGATTTGCTGCTACTTTTCATCTCACTTAAATCGCTGTATTGAATGGAAAACACTTCTTTTTCACTAGATTTAGGTTCTTGGTTAAATCTTCTAAGCCTTATATTCAAGCTTTTAGTTATACCTTTATCCACAACTTTTGCGTCCGATTTACGGAAGCTTTTTAAAAATCGTCCTGGTAAGGAGTTATTAATATTCGTTCTATTGCGAATAACGCGATTAAGCATTGAGGAAAATTTCGAAATTTTCCTAGTGACCGAAAGACGTTTCATGGTTTCTTCGTTCCTAAATTTATTATCCATTAAATTCCCGTCTATTATATCTTTACTTTTAGTTGGAACAATACTTTGCGCAATGTCTTGATGATCAGACTGTAATCTCTTATTACATGTGGATAATTTATCCAATTTATCATTGTTGAATTTATGGTCAGATCTATTTTTATCTTCTAAATTCGTTAAGTCAGATTCTTCTGTTTCTTGTTGTCTTTTCGATTCGCAAGTGTCTAATGGATGTTTCTGACATGAAGGTACATAAGTGCCGTTATTGATAGACGTTTCTATTTTATTTTTATCCTGGTCATATATAGAAAGAGTTTGTTTTCCATCCTTATCAGATTCGTTCTTAGAATTCGGTAAAGAATCTAGTTTTATCGGGTGGTCAGCGTGGTCCTCTGTAATTGAAGAATCTTTAAAATTTGTTTTTGCACTCATTTTATACTCTTCTATAGGCAGGTGTTCTAGTTTAGCTTGGGTGTCATTGGGATCAGGGGCTGAACAAACTACAAGTTCACTGAATCTATTATGAATTTTAGGACCCTCCTTATCATAATTACTGACATGATTTTCTTTCACGACAGATTGCAAATAATTTTCTTTTGCCTTTCCAGCATCACTGTTTACATTACTATCATAACTTTGATTAGCTATTTTATCTTTGTTAGTCTTTCGATGATGTATTAGTTCACTAATTCGTTTATAAAAAAAGTTTATGTTGCGTTTTGTGTGTATTTCCTTTGAAGTATTTATAATTGTATCTTTATTTTTCGGAACTCTGGAATATTTTTCATGCAATATATTATTACTTTGCTTCTGTTTAGTCGTTTCTTCAATATCTTTTGATACATTTTCCTTTTTATTTACATGTGTTTGTATATTTGATTTGTCTTTTATCGATTCCTCTAGAGTATTATTTCGAATTGCAAAAGAAAAATTTGCGCCGATGTTAGGTTGATCGGTCTTAATATTACTTGTACGACTATCAGTTTTTATACTTTGCTCTTGTTTAACTGTTTTATCTGAGTCGTTCTCTTTAAGCTCTTCGTTTACAGTTTTTTGCATTTTGGATTCCTCTTGCTTGGAAGATTGTTCTTTAAGAAACTTATTTGAATCTTGATGATTAGAAGGTTCACTATCAATATTTACTTTATTCGTCTTAAGCTCTGCGGACATATCAAGTATATTTTCATTTTGAGTTTGAGTCATTCCTTGATGAGGTTCTATACTCATTGGTTTCTTTTTTATCTTTATCACGACACCTTTATACGGAGTTTCAATCGTGACTTCATCTGATGAACGTTTATTTACATCTTGCTCTTCATATTGAGTGGAACTGAGAAATATATTGAAATATATTGATATCTGATACAATCTCAAGTTGAGTTTTGGAAAAGAAACAAATGTTACTTACGCGGAAATTCCAGAAGATGGACAAGGACATTTAGACTGTTCTGTAAAACAAGAAGACATTTAAAGTAAATGAAATACACACATACAAATGTATCAAATATTTTAACTAACCGTTCATCTTAAAAATAGACGTATAAATATTCTGTTGCAGTTGCGAAATATGATTTTTGAGTCTGAAAGACAAATTAAAAGAAAAAAGTGATTAAAACCACATGGATTGTGTATAACGAAACAGACTAGTATGGTACATGAAAATATACAGGATAGACATAGAATATAAACTTCAGAAATAATTCCGAATTTGGTCTCGATAACTATAACAATGAATATTTGTTCTTACAAAGTTTTCCGAAAATATTATAGGCAAGTAGGTACTAATTCAGGATAGCCTAGTGGTTAAGAATTGGTGGAGTCAGTGATAGCCTAGTGGTTAAGAATTCAGCCTCTCACTCCGGGGGTGCTGGGTTCAAATCCATGGCACGCA